>CAEFZY010052565.1:0-22802 GCA_903066815.1 Brachyrhaphis roseni
TCAATTTCCCAATCAGGATTTTGTAAACAAACAAAGTGACACAGTGATCCCACATTGACTGGAAAATTAATACAAAGAAAAAAAAAGATTCATATTTTAGGTAAGCTCTAGTGGAGTGAATTTGGTGGTGAGATATAATTAAGGCTCAGCTGCAAGGGACACATTTTGCTGTGGTTTAAAGAACAGTGTCCAGTAGGAATGATCACCAAGGTTGCAATATGTTTTCAATTAGTTATTGATTTCAAGACGCATGTTAGAAGTCCCTAGACAAGAAGGAGGCTGTGAACTAAGGGACTATTTATCGTGATAAACAACTCGACTGCTTTGTGTAAAGTGTCAAGCAGGAATGCAGTACAAAGGCACCAGTAGAAAGGAAATGTGTTAACAATCCAGGACCTTGACATAAAAATAACTTGCTAATGTAGTTTTGGCTAAAAAAAAAAAAAAAAGCTGTGCTGCTTACAACAAATGCCAATGATACACAGAATGCTGAAATCATAAATGGTCTGGCATTTTCAATTTTGGAGTTGATTTGTAGAAACAAGATTTCCTCTGAAGACAAACATAACAGGAAGATTAGATCAAGCTTGACTTCAGGCAGGAATATAGCATAGATAGCAAACCACTGAGTCCTTTGCATCTGAATCTCCAGCATCATCACTGTTGCCTTGCAGCAAGAAAGTTTTATATTCAAATCCTGTCCTTTCTAAATATATTGCATTTTCTCCCTGTGTGAGTTCTCCAGCTTCCTCTCACAGCTGAAAATCATGCATGTTGCGTTAATTTAAATTTCCCTTTGGTATGAAGTGTGTGATTGCATGGTTGGTTGTCTCTGTGTTGTCCTGTGTTGAATGTTTACCTGTCCATGGTGTGTGCTGCATCCCCACTTCCCCAGGAAGTATTAAGAAAACAGATACATGTACTGACCCAACCTCAGTTCTACATTACAAAATCTGCAGTATCTCTGAAACAATAGGTTGTTTCTACAGGAAGCTTTCATGATTCAGAAGAGCAGCTAGATAACTTGATTTCATGATTTATGTGGCATCTTCAGCCACATAAATCATGTGGCTGAAGATGCATAGATTCAGCATAGATTCTACACTAAAAAAAGGCAATCAGATTTCTTGTTACCAAAATGATTCTTCATATCAGACAAAATGGGGGCATTTAATATGACAAAGTGAAATACTGAGGCATAGTGAAATCTGGCATATCTGTTTAGCTGTTCTAGGAAAATCCAAAAGCTCACAATATGAACATGATGAGCGTAAGAATGACTATCTGACACATTATTATCTTCACCTGACTAAAATTTGATTTAAGTATCTCATGAAGATCCTGTCATGATATAAGGCACATTTACAATTGTCAAAATTTAGCAAGCAATTATTCTGAAGAAATCAGAGAGGAAGCTGTCATTATTTGACTTAGTAGAGAACATGTATAGCAGTATGATGTTGTTACACTTGATTGTCAAATCAGAAGTTATTCCGGTAGGAAATTATATGAGCACCGGCAGCTTTTATTTTGAAAAGACGACCAATCCATTCCAAAACAGCGGGTAACTTCCTGTCTCAAAATTATTATTTTTATTAAAATTTAATGTGTTTTAAATAAAGCTGTGAATTATTACTGTTACTGTTGACCATATTGAGTTCATAGATTGTTGTTTTAAATATCAGTTCGGAGTTTAAAAAGAAAAGTTATCGGATCATACCATTATAACCTGTGAAAGGTTTTCCCACGCTCTCCGTTGCGCTCTTTCTGTTCATTTTCCGTGGGAGAAGGTATGAAGTTTTGCTTTCTGTGTACTTTAAGTGTTAGTTTTATTACTGTTTTTGTAAAATAATGTGTGTTGAAGCACTTAACCTTTGTTAAGTTAAAGTTAGCAGTTATCTAGATGCTCTTCTGATACATGAAACATTGCTTCATCCATGTGCTGGAAATAGTATTAAACAGGCGCTGCGGAACACTGAAAAGAAAACCTGTTTTAATACTGTTTTCTGCCATTTGAATGCAGGTATGTGATGTTTCAATATTATTTTTTTCTTATTCATGTACTGTTTAAGATTATTATGCCCATGTTTGGGCTTAGTTATTAATTATTGTGCAGTTATTTTTATTTTTGTAAATGTGCTATTGTACACAAGTTGCACACAGGCTCTTTCTGTTCAGATTCCGTGGGAGAAGGCGCTGTGGAACACTGAAAAGAAAACCTGTTTTAATACTGTTTTCTGCCATTTGAATGCAGGAACATTAAAAGTGCCTTCAAATCAGCTGCTGTCTGGCTATTCTTCTCCTGCAAGATACAACGCAGAATCAACTACACTACACATGCATGCAGGACTGTCACAATAACAAATTTTACTGGATGATACATTTTCTATTACAATACAAGACAGAATTGTTGTTTTTGAGACTATTTTCAGATAATATGTTGACGATGTCATAATAATGCAAGGTCGGCCTCTCAGAGACTGCTGTACTTTAAATTTGTACAGAGCACTCTACACTGGAACAGAAAAAAATTTAATTTCAAAAATAAAACACAACAATCAGAAACAATAAGTAAAAACGAAATAAAAACCACACACAACCACAACTATACATAAAATGGATTTTAAAGTCTTTCTTAACAAAATTGCACTTAAAAAATATTTACCATCGGAAGGGAAATTATTGTGCTCATTTTAAGTCATCCTGTGATTATAATTGTTTAATTTCTTACTGCGACAAGCTTACCTGACTAATCGGCATGCTTTGTTAATAGGAAAACATTAAACTGGGTCATATTCACATTGAAAATAACCAGAGATGTTCAAACATGTGTTCCTGAAAATAAATGGCTACAACAAAGAAAAAACATCAAAACAGATGAAGATTAATAAGTTTTTTTTATATTCATGGGTGTTTGGATTATTGTTTCTTTGCATAGTTCATTGTTGTATGTTCAATTTCATACTCTATGCCTATCATCTGATTCTTGTATATTTTCATTTATTTTTGCTAGATGACTGTTAGATCTATTTCTGCTTTTGGTTTATTGTCTTTCCTTCCTCTGTTTCCTTCTCGCCACAGCGCTTCCTCATTTCTTCTGCTCTGTCTACTTGGTTGTCATGCAACTTTACTACCCTAAATCAGTGATTAAGTTAATTCAACCTAGTTGTATTTTCCCCATCACGTTCATACCACTTGCCTGATTTTCTTGTTATTTAAGTTCATAATTTAGTGTTGGATTAATTTGTTTCCTGCTCTCATGATAGTACTGTATTCCACTTTCTGCTCCAAGTTTCATGGTTGTTGTTGTCCATGATTGCCTTCATAAGTGTAAGTGTTATTTTATTTTATTTTTAATATGCATCATATTTTGAGTTCATGTTTCATGCCACTTTGAATAATTTATTTGGAAAGCTCTCACAAACAATGCACATTTCAATAATTAAATACTTTCACTTCATCTGCTTTCTCACGTTCCAATTCGGTAAGTAGTTGTAAAGCATCTATAAGCTATTTGTCAACCACAAACAAATGGAAAAAAACTTAATTTTTTATGAGTGCAGTCAAAGGGACAAACTGCCACAAGTATGTCACATTTACAAAACCAAGTTTAGATTTTGCATTAAATTTCTTTACTAACATTAAACCTAACTTGAGAAACTTTTTGTCTCTCTCCTTCAGGTCAGTGAGGAGGAAGCCTGATCATTGACACTTTCTGCGCTCATAGTTTCAGTTCTTCAAAACTGAAAATGAATGATGAACCGAACCTTAATCATGAGTATCAGAGTGTGCATTAGTGTGTTTCACAATATGGAGCCAGAAGCCTAATCCTAAGTGTTATGTACTTTGGCCCTATGATTCAAGCCGCTTCCATTTGAAACAACTATACAATAATTCATTAAACTGACTATATCTAAGATAACGTAATATAAAAAGGACCCACTTGAAAATGAACACTCCATACAAGTGCTTGTTTTCACATTTAAACATGAGCAAATATAATAACTACATGCATTATATTTAGGACACTACAAAAGAACCAGGCATTGTTGCAGTTCTTGCTTTGATGTGAACTTTTTTCAACATTCTAGTATAGCACATTATTTTAAGAATATGAAATTAGTATTATTATTTTAATTATCAGTTGAGCAATGATCTGAAAATGTGTCATTGCTGTTCTGCCAGTAGTTGCATCACACAGGTTTGTTATTCTATTTTAAAAATTAAATTCAGTTCCCTTTAGGAATTATTACTTATTATTTAATTTTAATCATGGCAACTCTGGATTAGTATCTCTGAGAATTGGCAAGATTTTTTTTAATGTAGCCTTTAAAATTTAACAATTCCCCTCATTCATGACTAAGTAAAATAATCTGTTGCAGATTTTTTTTTGTTTTATCCTTATAAATCTCTTTTCTGACCTCTTCGTTGACATTGTATTAAGTACAATGGCAGCAAGACAGAACAAAATTAAAATCATTAAAGACAGACAAGTCAAATACAAAAACTAACTTGTTTGGCTTTTGAGTTGAACTGCAAGAGCATCTATGCTTTAAAGTATATAAATGCTGCTTATACAAGATGAGTAGCAAACTCTGAAAATTCTGTTTATGATTAAGATTCTAAGTTAAAAGGGTTAAATCGTTCTTGTAGCAGCTAATTTTTAGATGCCTATTGACAAACGTGCTGCAAGTATAATTTCCTGTCTGACCAGAAAAAAGAACAAATAACACCCTTAGTGGTTTCCACATTAGAGCCATCAACAATGCTAGGCTCCTTTCACTCGCTGATATGTCACACCGTTAATCTGTGGTTTACAACTAAAATGTTACAGATTTGAAAAGGTCTCGTAGTATTTTCTAGTTTAATTCTTCATGTAAAACATGGGTGTTCAGCTCCTCAAGGCTCGTTATCCTGCCCATCTTTGCTTCAACACAGTTTATTCAAAAGATCCAACTATCTCTGCAGCTTGTCATAATATTCCACACAGGTTTACTAATGATGGATTTGAGTGTGTTGAACCAGGGAACAAGCTAAAATATGCTGAATTCAGAAGACTGACTTTGGGCATTACTGTAGATTAAGATTTGGCAGACTGCCAAATTGTCATCCATGTTTCATATTGTTGGACTGGGTCTAAATACTCAATGTAGCCCTGAGCAGGAAGGAGTGTATAGAAAACAGATAAAATCATGGAAACATACTGTGTGTGAGGTTTTTCAGGTTTCCTGTAGCCTAATTCAAGTTAGAAAATGCCATTAGCATGTTCTAATCTGAACAGTAAGAGTGCAGGTTTTGAACAAGGCTTTGAATCTCAGAAGGCTGCAATAAGTAGTGAAAATAATTTCATTTAGGGTCTAAAGAATATATCTTGCTTGTGAATGTTTGCTGGTAATTGTTCATATTAGTTTACATGTAACTATTTGCATGTCCAGGCAGCAATATAAAGATCGAACCTTTCGGAGCTGTTGCTAATGTACAGAATGACAAAGTGTCTTTAGGGAAGATTGGTAGGATTTTCCCCCACCGAGTCACCAATCTATCAAAAAGTACACCAACAGTAATTTCTGAGGCCAGTTTAGAATCACAGATTAACCAATCATGTCTATTTCTGCACCGGAGGAGGAAACAGGAAGCAAGATGAGGGCTAACAGAAAACTTCAAAGAGCACGATGAAGAACCCTCACACTTTGGTTATATCCTTCTTTGTGTTTTATAAAGACGGTGTGTTTGGAAACTAACAAAGCAGCATTTTAGCCAGGCTGTGTAACTTGGGAGAATTTCAAATTTTTCATGATTTCTTTCCTTCTTGTCTTTTATATCATTTTGAGAAAACAAAATCATCCATGCCTAAAAATGCAAAAAAATTATGAAAATCCTATTCAAACAGAATAGATTTTAACTATATAAAATTGAATTTTATAATAAAATTGAATTTCAAATGAATTTCAATTTATTTAATTCGAATCCTATTCAAATGAAATAAATTGAATATGATTCATTTGAATAGGATTTGAATCCTATTCAAATGAAATAAATTCTCACCCTCATTTCGCTCCATTAGGTCACTATAATCTTTCCATGTACTGCATGTACAGGAAAAAAACAAAAACATTTCATTTAACATCTTTAAAAGCTTTGAAGATTAAGTAAATCATTAAAAAAATCAATTATGGTATTTTTTCACTTCCAGCTATAGTCAATGCTTCCTTTGCATTGACTATACTGGGATTATAGAAATAAAAATCAAAGGAAAACAATATAATGTATGTGCTTGTGTTGTAGAGGATGATTCAAATGCAGGAATAAAGAGTTTAATAGAGAATCAAAAAATATAAAAAACAGTACAGATATATAGTCTGTCTAGAAAAATGGTGGCCAGGAAAATGGGTTGTGATAACAGGCAAAAAATAATAATCCAACAGAGACGGACAGAACCACAGGGCAATAAAAACTGAGGGAGGTGATGTGTAGCAAGACACATAAAACCAAAGTGAAAGCATCTGAGGGAGAAATCTACAAAATAGAGATGAATAGAAGCTATAAGTCGCAAAAGACAAACATACAGAGATCAGAAAACATAACACGCCAACAAGAGATTGACAAAAATAACATTTAAAAATATGAGACAAAGATACTCCGTAGTAACAAACAATCAAGCAGTAAAGAGACCATAGACTAGAACGTTTCGCTCCAACCAGGATAAAACTACAAAGAATACTTCTTTAAAGAGCCTTTTTGTGTCTAACCAACACAACCTGAAATTAAAGAACCCTAAAGTGCTGAAAAAACTAAATGACTGAAGTCAAACCAATGTTTTTATTAGTTTGTCTTCAAGGCAAAATTTCCAACTCTGGCATATTTGCAGGCAATAAAATATGTACTAGATATTCAACAACTTCACTTAACAGGGTTTATATGCTAATTTTTAAAAAAATAAGATTATTATAGCTTTTCCTTTATATTATAGAAACATAAAATGTTGTATAGACTGAATAGACTGGATTCTGCTCTAACGTCAATCGAATCCACAGTGTGGCTTTAAACCACACTGTGGATTAAAGCCAATATAAGATGAAGTAATGCTTGGGTCTGTGATGGCAAATCAATTCTTACATTTGTTAAAAACGGTTGGAATAAGTTAAGAGTATATGGGCAGGGTCACACATTAGTCATTACATGAAAAGTATGCTATTACCAATACAACTTGACACAAACAAAACCCATTTTGCAAATCATCTTCCTCAAAGCTAAAGCAGAAGTTTGAATCCCTCTAAGCAACACCACCATGTAAGATTCAAAACAGTTACTAAAGCCATTGTATTACATTCCGTTTATTTTTTTATTTTCTTAAAATTGGTAATTGTTTGCTAACCTGTATGGGTACAATTAAGAACTAAAGTAACATTGAATTTAGCCTTGAATGACGTTTGATCATGTTCTCATCTTTTATGTAGTTTTTGGGGCTGTTTTGACCTGTAATGTTTTAGATGAAAGATTCAGCACACTTCACTAACGTGCTACCAGCTTTTCTGCAATATCAAAGATCAAATCAAGAGATGTTATCATGTCTCGATAAGAGATCCAGTAGCTGTCTGATAAGATGCATCTATAAGTGATGCATCTTATCACCTATAGACGTGATAAGATGCATCCGTACGCATGTTCACAGTGCTTCGCTCATACAGTTTATGCTACAGCCTTATTCCAAATTTCCTTAAAACTAACAAACACTCGATTATGCCAATGTAGTAAAAAAAAAATTTCTTTTTATATTTATTTAAAAAGAGAAAACCAACAAATCCCATTTCTGGACGCAAGTATTCACAAACTTTGCTGAAGGGAGCTAATCTTGTGGCATATAATTTGCGATAAGAGTCTGCCAATTATTTCCAAGAGCAAAAGGCCTGACAGTAACGGTAATAAATGCAGCATGCTGTTGCAACATATTTAACTGTCATAATCTAACACAACATGACAGACACTTCCCCATAAATTTAGTATTGTATTAAAAACTAATGCCAAAGAAAACTATTTCAGTCCACAGCAAGAGGGTCACTAGAAGTAGAAATATAATAAAAACAAATATAAACACATGGTTTCAATTTATTTGTTTTACTCCTAAGTCAGCTACAACAGGCATAAAGCATGCAGCTATATTTTTCATGAAGGGATTCAAAGTGAAACTGTTATTTTAAATACAGATACTAATATGTGATCACTTGATTTCTAACGTTCTAAGCAAATATATTCATCATCCTTCAAGATTACCATAATCCCAAACTCTTATTGCTAGCCTCATTTCTCTTGTTCGTTCAAGTCACACACTCATAAGGATAGTATATAGGATGGTGCAGTTTGCTCAACATCAGGTCTTAATTTTCATTCCTTATTTATAGGAATGAAGAGTGTGACTTTTACAACCGTTGTAACACTTTTTTATACAGTTGTAACACAGACAGTATCTATTGTTTCATAGGAATCATTGTACAACAAGAGATAAGGCAAGAACAAATTGTGTGCGCCTCTCCCAAGTTGCTTAGTATTAGCCAAAGGGGAAATGGAAACTTAAACAGACAACTGTAAAACTCAAACTAACAGGATAGCAGGGCAGGTTCAGTCTGCTAAATATATACGTGCTTCTGCTTTTTGGAGTCTTGCTACTTTATATAATTACAAGACTTAAAAACATCTATGTCGGGATAAGCTGCACGATCTACAAACTAGAAAACTGTCAATTTTATCCCAACCATATTTGATTTATAAGTAGCTGATCATTAATAGAGTGCAGCTTGTAAAACATCAGGTCTTAGTTTTTACATTTATAGGACTGATGTTTTACAAGCTGCACTCTATTAATGATCAGCAGGGACAGTTACTAACTGGGACAGTTCTTGTCAATAAAGAATAAAGTTTCTTTATTCGAAGGCAAAAAGCGTTCGAAGACCCGTCTCACTGAACACAGTCAGCAGAAGAGCCCCTAATAACACATGATTATATAGTCCCTTTAAGAAGCTCCTACTCGTTCTGACACTCTATCAGCACATCATAGTAACAATACTCCTCATTATGCCATTTAATAACGTTCTTAGGAACTGAGTTGGACTGAGAAGTAGCTTGTATGATGAGCTCAGCAGACATGCATTTTCACCAGGTGTTCGCTGATTGCTGCTACTGCTGCTAGTCTGGTGGAACTGAAACGGGAATTATGACATTCTTATCACAATCAGGTAGGAAGTTAGGACATAGAAAGAGGCAATAACTTGAAACAAAACTTCCTTTTTCCTCTCATTGTTTGTGCCCTTTCAAGCTGACATAATGGAATACTACCTTATAAACAGAACCAAGTCTTCACGCTGATAGTCACAAATTATACATTTTTCGGAGGACATAATTTTTACCCCATACAGTTGGTGAAATCTAACATGAGGATACTGAATTAACCTCCAGCTCAGCAAATGTGGACATTCAAGTCGAGTACAGTATTCGTATAATGAGTTTTTCAGTCCAAATACATTTTAATCTTTTGTGGAGCAGTAGCAAAATCATAAAGCAATAGTTAATTATTAATCAGTTTCTGGTAATGGTAACTTTAGGGACAAATGAGTCAACATTAGAAAGTCAGTAAACGTTGGTGAATGAGTCATAGTAGTATCCAAAGAAAACTATCATTTGTGGGAACAAAACTGGGAAGCAAAATCCAAAGTCGTTAAACAACTGTAGTTTTCATTTTATTTTATTATGTATTTATTTGCTCATTTATTCTTTTTAGTCTCTTATCTATGAGTCACGAATATCAAAATGTGTTGAAACCTAACGTTTTTTTCTGTTTTTTTTAATGAAGCGGTCTTGCCTTTTAAGAAGCGGGACTGCACGCGCCTGAAAGCACTCGAGAGTTTCAATTACATTAGTATATTTAGCACATTGGCGCAGACACGTGCACCTATTCTAGAGACGCAGAGGCTTCTATATCGAGGCTTTATTAAAGTAAAAAGACATTCGAAGTAGTCAGGTTTCTAAACGAACTGGATGCGAGAAAATATAAAAGTTTCAGGCGCAAACTCAGGCAGCTCTCCCATCTCCCTAGATGATAAATGAGTATTATTTATTTGAGAAAAAGTTTCAAAGTTTTATTACCTGTTAAAGCAGATCGTCGCTGTCCTCTCTTACTTGAATCAAATCAGTTACAACTGGTTTCCTGAGGCAGCCTTGCCATATTCTGGAGCCGCTGGGCGGTGTCTGAAATGCACCAACGGCGACTCCATGGGCTGAGAACATCCGAAGCGGGTGTGATCTGTCCCCTTTATCAGCTGTCATACAGGAGCCGGATAAAAGCCAACAGATGCATTCTGCTCCACTTACTTTTTTTGCTAGAGCACCGTTTAAAAAAATATCGGCTATATAAAAAAAGTTCTATTTAGATTTATACAAAAATCTAATTTATCTCAAAAGATTGGAGAACCATCAATTTAATTTCCGTAATTTAATTCATGTCGTCACATTTATTTATTACTGTTATATCAGGCATAACATGCAGCTATTTGAAACACACATTTTTCTTTCTCAGAAAATCTGAGTATTATATGAAATAAAAGCTACCTTTTGTCCATATTAAAATCTGAATAATCTGTTTTTTGTGGGCTCTAGTGTTCCTTATATTAAAGGAGGCTGACAGGAAAGGGGGCCGGCGTGCGGCAAATATCATCGGGTCCGGGAATCGAACCCGCAACGGCGTCGAGGACTCAAGGCCTCCAAACGTGGGTCGCGCCATCTACTACGCCACCACAGCACGCCAGTCAAGTCACTTTTAAAGAAGCGGACTGTTCACAATGCTAAACTCAAGCATGTTAGTAGAATAATAATTTTCCTCAACAAAAGTCAGGTGGAAGGAAAAACTGTTGGAACAAATGAAACAGGGATAATCACAACCTTGACAGAATTGTGAAGCAAAGACTATTAGAGATTTTGGCGATACTCCAGAAGGTGTCAACAGTGGTTACTTCAAAAACCACCACACACAGATGTGTCCAGGATGTGAGCTACAACCATTGTGTTGATCTTTAAGGTCACACCTGACCTGGACTAAATACAAAATGTAGAAGAGAGTTGTCTAACATTATACTAAAAGATGACTTCTTTTTTTTTTTTAATTTAATTTGGTTATTGTGGTGTCAGAGTCTGTGGAAATGATGCAGATGCACAGAACCCAAGACGGTTGAGGTTCAATTTGACGTTTCGACAGTTCCTCAAACCATTGATGAGTAGAGGAACTATGTCTGCTAGTGTTGTCCCACTTTATTCAGTCTAAAGTCAGGGCAGCCATCTATCAGAAAATGCGTGTGTAGTTACAGCGGTGGTTATTTGATATTCCAGCAGTACTTTGCATCTGCCAAAACCAGCAGATTCACAACACCCGACTTAAACCCCTCAAAACATCTATGGAGTGTTTTCAAGAGGAAGATGAACTCTAGAGCCAGTATTGCTGAAATCAGACATTTTAGAACACCTGGGCTTATTGAACACCTCAGAAGAGCCATCATCTCTACACCAAACTGCACTGATATAGTGATTTGTACAACAGTACATGGATGTACTTCTCAATATGCACACATTTCTGTTTTAAATGTCTGAGAATAATTTAATATTAAAATTTTCAGAGATACTGAACTTTGATTTTCATTACAGACAGTGTCCTGTAATTTTTCAGGTTAAGTAAGATAAGTCATTCACAAAGCATCTTATTTCTTAAGAGAGCTCCTGAAATGATAAAACAATAGTTTTTAGGAGGACTTTTAGTGAGTGTCTTAAGAAGGGACCCTGAATTTTTGAGAACAAAAAAAAGTCCAAAATGAAGTTTTTCTGCATGTGTCACTTTCCACAGGGAATAATGTGGTATGAATTTGAGAATGCAAGATGGAATAGTGGTTTCTCTGAGATTTCCCTACATGCAACATGCTATATCAAGGCTCAGAGGACATTGTGAAACCAGTTCAATGCAAACTTAGCTTTACAGTTCAGGGAATCTGATTTTGTCTTTTTCCTTACAAAACCAAATAATTCAACAAATCAAAAATGTTCTTGGAAAATAAAGGTGAACCAGAAAATAATCTTAACATGACAATAACATAAATGGAAAATCAGTTTAAAATCAGATGATATAAGAAGAAAGAAATAATTTCAGTCCTCAAGTAGTTTTTATTTTGGAGCATTACAGGTATGAACAATGGGATTTGTTGATGCAGTGCTTGCTGTGTTGTTTGAATGAACATAGTAAAAAGGAATTATTGGACATGCAATAAAAGGAGCTGAAAGCTCTGGAACAAATAGTCTTGAATGTTAATTTGTTCAGCTAATCTCCATTTACAAAAGGCTTAAAGCAGGTGTGTCACTTTACCCAAGATATTAAATTCATAAAGTTGTGTTTGCTATGTCACAGAAGTGGTAAAGGAAGAAATAGTTAATTACAAGTGTGTTTTTATAAACATGAAAGGAGACGATCAAAGTGAATTAACTGATTAGACCCAAAACATTAATTTATTGGGTTTATCTACAGCATCGACAGTGTTATACAAAGTACAAATAAACTTCTACAACATATGAAATTCCACCTAAAATAAATAAACCCTTCCTTAAATATAAATACCAACCGTAGAACATAGAAGCATTGTTACAGCATTATCTCTCAACCGTTTGCCCTGAACGTGTCTACATCTGCATGAGATTTGCACAAAAACAAAAGACCTAAACAAATGGTCAGGAATTCATACACAGAAATATTAAAAAACAAAACAGGTGTTCCCATTTCAGAATAAGAGCTGAGAAAGCAAACTATCAGTCAAAGAAACCCTCATCGCTTTACCCCAACTATTTGCACAAAACAAAACTGTGACGCTGCCATTATTCACCCATTCCGAAGAAATGTAGGCAAAATATTCATGGCACAATTGAACAATCAGGAGAAAATAATACTTATACAGTTGCTTGCACAAATAATCAAACCCCTTAAAAGGTTTCAAATTTGATCTAATTAAAAAGAAACATTATAATCAAAAACATGGATTTTACATGACGAGGAAGGAATATAATGCATGGTTTTCAGTGCTTTTTTTTTTAAGCATACTTATTCATCCCCTGTACTCCGATACTGCTACATATCGTCCAATTAGTAACTGGTATTGATGAAATGATTAAGAAAACCTGTAGCAATTCCAGAAGACTTCAGACTGGGAGGAGATCAAAGCATATTTATGTGTCAAAATGGTCTAACCAAAGTCCAGAACTAAAATCATTTGGGAGTCTGTGGAAAACTTGTAAAGATATACCTAAAGGATTTTGAGGTACAACTTCAGGTCTAACAGAACAGCTGTATTTTAATTTAATGTGTATTTAAGAGCACCAGACTAAAGGTGTTGAATATAGAAGCATGTCATACATTTCAGATTTTTAAGTAGAAAACCATTATCTTATTTCCTTACCCTTTTACATTATGTGTTTAGAGACCAAATGATACAAATACTTTCACAAGGCACTGTAGGTAGATCAAATTAAATCTTGTCATTTTACATAAAACTATACTGTAATGCAGCAACATTTCCTTTCAGCCTTCAGGCAGAATAAATGCCACCAAAATCCTGGATGTTGCTTTGCTAATAATTTGATATTCTGTTGATCATTTGTGCACAAAGGCTCTGAGAGTGAATCATAAACAACAGCAGAAATCCAAAAGGATTTAATTTAAAGTTATTACCCCTTCAAACTGAGGGAACCAAGTAATGATGGCAGGCCACCACATCTCCCAGACCTCAGACATTCATGTCATTACTTCAACCATGTTCACACCCAAATGATGCTGGGAAGTGACAGCACAAAAGTCTGGGAGTGTCTGTTTACTGCCATGATGAAACATCAGCAGGAGGGGCGCAGCCAGCTGTTTGCTGGCGCCGCACCTTCACTCAGAGTTCAAATCCAGCCCGAGAAGGGTTTCCTGTCGGAATGGGAGCCACGTTATTTACTGAACTCACACTGGAAATCACAAAATGAGTCTGAGAAGCTGCAAGTGTGACACAACCACAAGAGCTTAATTCATGAGTGATAACAGATGGAATAATCAAAAGGATAAAATATTCAGATGCTTTTGTACTTAGGCTAAAAAGTTTAGCTTTAGTTGCAAATAAAGGTTATGTTACAAATCTAAATTAATTGTTGTTTGAGCTTATGCTTTTACTATGTGAACCTTTTGAGACAAATAAATCACAGGGACTGTGAAAAGGAGGAGGAAAGCAGAAATATAAAAGAGGCAAAAGGTCAAAGCATTTTCATGCTCTGCACAACAGTTTATACACCCCTGCTGGTGTTGTACACTCTTGCTTTTTTTGTTTTCTTGAAGAGGAAGCACCTGCTATCATGTGGTTAGAGAAGAAGCAGCTTTTACCCATTGAAGAAGCCCAGACAGTTGGTGACAATGACATTTAATAAAACAGAAACTTGAGTGAGAATTATGAAACAGTCGCTTTACTTTATCCATTTTAAGACCTGTTTTTCTATACTTTTTATGGCAAACCATTGACATATTGTTAAGTCACCATATAATGGTCTTTGACAAACCTGTATAAATGTTACAGGATCAAATTTTTTTTAAGTTGAAAAGAGAATAAAGCCTTGTTCATATTTGTAAACACACCCATTTAAATAGAATTACTGTTTGCAAGAAGAATATCACAAATATTACTTTGTTTTTGTTTGTATTCACACTTGATTGCTTCTGATCAAATTAATTTTAACATCAAAGATAGCCTAAGTCAAAAAACAGTTTTTAAGTGAAAACGCTCACCCAAACAACCTTTCCTATAAAATTATGAATTAACCATGATTTGGTTCTACAGTTATCATCTGTAAACCTGTCTGACAACATGGAGTAGGCTAAAAAGATTGAATAAGAAAGCTCCAATCTAAAAAACATCAGGATCAAAATCACTCCAACTTGGAAGGCTAAAGAACATTTTGGAAGATGTGTGTCCAAACCATTTTAAAGTCTGGTTTTTAGTCTGGTTGAGGTACAGTGGCATGATTTAAAGAGGCCGCTGAGTCTTAAAACCTCTTCAGTGTGGAAGAATTAATTTTCCATACAGAACAGTGAGCCAAAAGTTTTTTTCCCAGTGATGTGAAAAGTTTCAGTGCCAATTATTGATGTCAGCTGTTTCTGGTAGAAGGTGGCACAACCAGATGTTTGGATTAGGGAGGGACTTAATTTTTCTCATAGGGCCAAATTAGTTTGGACAGTTTTTAGCCACCTTAATAAATGAATCATAGTTTGATAACTCTGTTTGGCATTACCTCAGATTAATGATGTCTGTTATTACAAATAGTTATTTTTTTTTAATCTGAAATACTTGAGTAAAAACAGAAGAAATCTGTATGAGGAAAATGCATTTTTACAGCGGTGTACTACTATGTGTTTCACCTGAACTTACCTTCACTAAAGTCGTGTTAGGGCCCACAGGAGGCCCCTGATCGATGAGTGGGTTCTGGGACTCTTTCAGAGAAAAGGTCTGCAATGTGAAAGACCTGGAAGGACGAAACTCTTCCCTCCACCACCACCAAGCCATCCCCACCAGCAGCATACTGAGGAGCACTGGGAGACACACAGGAGACAAGCATCACTTTGCAGGATGTGCCAACCTGGCAGAGGGCTCTTTGAGACGCTGATGTAAAGTTTCTGCATGATGTCATCCACCTCCTCTGAGTGCACAAACATTACTCAGCAGAGCTGTAACATAAAGTTTCTCAAACAGTTTTTCAACAGTGACTCATTATGTCCATCCAAGACAAGTCCATTGATGTGTGAACTTTCTGATGTAAAGAGAAACATTCAAACTAAGATTTTTTTTCTTTGCTAGCCTGCAACAGTCCACTTCCTGCTTTTAGTATGCTCTCCGGTCCTCTAGGTACTCATATAAATTGGACTGTGCCAGAGTTCACTTCAACCAAACCGAGACATGGGTGTTTAGGTAGACCAGAGTTCACTTTTGTGATCCGCTGAGTTCGATTACGCATTCAAACCTCCCCAAATGAGCAGGACGTTCTAGGCAAACGAACCAGAATTTGATTAAAGTGGACTAAACAGGGAAGGTTTGAATGCACCCTTAGTTTGTTCCCTGGTTCAACACACCTGAATCTAATGACATCTGCAGAACATTATGACATGCAGAGGAGATGTCATAATGTTTGAGATTGTGTTGGACTGTTTGAATCAGCTGTTGGGGCAGAGACACGGTACCTGAAACTGGGAGGATCCCAACGCTTGAAGACTGGGGCTGGACACCCAGGTTTTACGTGAAAAGGAAACCCTGTGCTTTTATATGCTTGAAAAAGGATAACTATGCTCTTTTTCAACTTCAGCCTTCCTTCTTAGCCTAACTGGTGCAATCATTGGTACAAACAATAACATGCTGACTGCAGATTTTTATCAAGTTTTTGATCACAGTTTTGATTGTTGGCTTTTTAGTTTCAGACAGACCTCAAAATGCCAAAAATGCTCTACAGCAGTGGTCCCCAACCCCCAGGCTGCTGACCGGTACCGGTCCGTGGACCAATTGGTACCGTCCGCACAAGAAATAATTAAATATTTCGGTTTTATGTATTATGTGAGTCTGGAGGAGCTTTTATTTTGAAAATCCTTTAATCGGATTCTCTCGGTTATGTCTTGTGCGCCAACATTGAGCCCACAAGTAGCAAAATGAGTAAGGAGTAAACAAATGTCTTTGGAAAGTTTCTTTTCAAAGGGGAAAAGGTCCAGAGAAGAGACAGAAGAATGGATTTATCCCGGTAGGTGATTCCCACATTCCAAGCTGCTCTGCATCATATGGTGACCGGCTCGTTAATGAGGGAATGGAGGTTCAAACTGCTTTGCCACTTAGAGACCATGAATACCCTGTGCATAAGCAACACTTCGGGAGTTATTGTTTCCCTTCACTCCTGGTCGGGAGGGTCTCGTTGCAGAGAAACAAGCTCTGGGCTCCCATTAGTCGT
Source organism: Brachyrhaphis roseni (assembly GCA_903066815.1). Classification (NCBI taxonomy): domain Eukaryota; kingdom Metazoa; phylum Chordata; class Actinopteri; order Cyprinodontiformes; family Poeciliidae; genus Brachyrhaphis; species Brachyrhaphis roseni. Next base: position 17,029 of record CAEFZY010052565.1, read on the forward strand.
TATCGTGAGTTAAAATTTTCATGAAAGTAAAATGTTCGTTTTTTGTGGCGCATCTGTATCTTATTTTGAAGGGATATGTAAAGGTTACCATAGTGACCAGAGTCAGAGAGCGTTAGGCCAGTGGTCGAGATGAGATGAGAGGAGTGGAGCTTGTGAGTCTTAAGTCTGGTTCAGACGGCATAATTTAAGGATCGTCGGCCGATTTTCCAAACTTCTGTGACCACAGAGCCGATAAAAGTACAACAGGTTCGGTCGGTTCGTGTGTCCAGCCACACGGCAGGAGCAACACACCAAACACGAACCGATTTCTCTCATGAACATCCCGGTTCCAGAAGAAAATCCAGTAAAACCACCAACATACCATAGTGAATTTGGAATAATAAACATGTCCGACGATGTAGAAGCAGTAGTGATATTTTGTAGACTCATTTTAAGCGATAAAAGACGTCTTTGGGTGAATTTCATTTGTGCATGTTAAGCTACGTAGGCTTTCCCAGTCAAGCGGATTAGTCCACTGAGTTTCCCTCATATTTCTGTTGAAGTTTTACCTTTAGCTTCTCAAGAATGTTTATTCTGTACCGCACAAATATTGACATCAGAAACGTGTCTTAGCCATGCAAATCTAGAGGTTAACTTGGCAAAGTTGTGAGTGTTGCTTCAGACAGAGCACACATTTGAAAAACACATTTTCAAATGTGTGAAAATGTTTTTAGTTTGGTTCTAATAGGCATGCTTTGCCAGTGCATGTTAAAATGTACTTCAGTTGAAAAACAAGTCAACAACACGACAAGGAAATCCAGCACCTCTCGGCATGTACTTTTAACTCAAAAAAATATATTGATTCTCATCTTTCATGGTCGATATTGGGCCTTCAGTCACTCTTAAAGGAAACTAAAACTCTGGCTTTGTCTTTCCAGTTGGTGACTTTATCAAATGTTTGTGAACTTTCCTTCCTCGTAATGAAGGATTACTTACTGATCAGAGACAGGATTCCAGCGAACGTTGGATCAGATGCAGGAACAGAGCGAGAGATAGAAGGAACTTGAGTTTTGTTGGGTCTTGTTTGTCGAGAGTCACAGCTGAATTGTTGCCTCTCTGACATCAGATCGACAACACATCCGTGCTGGCACACCATCCCTGGACGTCCACACGCAGCCGCTCCTAAGGAAAAGCAAATGGTTACTTTGAGATTTTATCTTAAAAAGTCAACAAAAAGCAGACACATAAAGGCTCTTTAGTAGGCTTTAACTGGTCCTACCTTTTGGTTGAAGCGCTGGATGAGTGATGACCAAGCTGCCAGATAAGGTGATGTTTGACATCAACACCTGGAGATTTTTGCCATTGTGTTTGTTGGCACGACATATGGAGTGTGTAGCTCCATCACCCCAATACAAAGATCCCTGACGAAGAATGAACAGACATGGATGTCAACTGCCATGTCAGAAATGGGTTTTTTTTATTGCACAGAATGTTCGATCCTGTTTCTTAAGTTTATTACGATAGTTTGTGTGAGTCATTTGTAGATGCTTCTCAAAACGTTAATATATCTCATGTGTAGACAATAGTGGGATGTATCTCAAGCATGTTTGTGTAAATGTTGATTAATATGTCTCACAAATGAAAAAACAAAAAAAAATGTTTAGATAACATTTGAATATTAAATAAATCTTACCAAAAAACAAAGAAGAAAAAGACCCATTAAGACCAGTTGTCCAGCAAACAATGATTAGTCCCCCTTCACATTTAGCAGCCACCTCCTAGCTGAAAGATTTAGAGCACTTCATGCTTCTCTCTGATGAGAAACTTTATATTGATGCCAATTTTATTTTCCCACATGACTTGGTACCTGGCCACACGGCCAAAACCACCAATTTCTGCTTTAAAGACCCTGGCTGTGCTCGAGCAGCAAACTCATCTGACCTCTCTGAGGAGAAACTTAGCTGTAAGCCGCATTGGTTACATTTACTCAGTTACATTTACTTGAGTAACGTTTTGGAAAAAAAATTCTTTTTTGAACAGTTTCATTACACTATACTTTTTACTTAGTGTATTTTTATGAAGTATCACTACTCTTACTTCAGTAACTTCCCTGAATGAACACAACCTTGTTTAAGTCAAAAATCCACCTGAACCAAACAGAAACTTTCAGATTATGTTGAAGTGAAACCTCTTGTTTGTACACAAGCTCTGTTCTAATGTTATTTTCTGTCTACTGAGCCCTTCGTGCCATTTGGAGATCAAAAAGATACAGATATATTTTGACATTGGAAGTATTTTATCCTGTTCCAACATATAAATAGATTACCCATTGTAAGTATTACTTCCATAAGCCTTATATTGGAAGAAACGGAATTGAAAATGTGTTTTTTCTTATTTTGTAATCATTCTGTGCTTTGTGGTAAGGCATTAATGTGGTTACTAGACCTATATTCACAGTAACCCTTACATTTACGGTAGTTTAAAATCTTTATTTCAAACCATCATAACTTGACAACGAACAACAGGAGTTCCCCTTGTTCAGTGAATTGGTACACCTGACTGACACCTTGGCATAACAAGTAGGTAGAGGTATTTTTTGTGGTTTAATACTGCAACTTTTAAAGCTGTGGCCTTGAAATGGAAATGTGAACATAACCTAATTTTGACCTTTGTACCTCAAATACTGCGAGTCCAAACAACCGGTCCAGGTAGCCGTTGGATTCTACCACAGTTTTACGGTGGCGGCCTTCAAGATCTATCCTGGAGATGCTCCTCATTCCCTGGTCAAACCAGTAGAGCAACCGTCGAGGCAAATCTAAGGGGAAAAAAATCCATGAACATGTATTTATTCACCACCATTAGCATAGGTACAGAGTGACACACAATTATTCAGAAGTGTTGATGTAAATCAAGGGGGCCAGAGTTCTTCTGATTTGGTACTGAAATCTAAACAATAGATCAGGTGCTGATTTGAACCACAAAGGCTGTCAGTCATCAGTGTTCTAGAAAATCAGTGTCTTTTTTTCAATAACTTTTTCCTGAAAGAAATGTGATTTCATCCTAAAATACGGAATCCATAAAACATTAAAGCATAAAAACAACTTTAAATGGTAAAACAGCATTTAGAAGGATTGAATGACTTCGCAGGTCTCTAAATTACTGAACCTCTGATGATAAAGTTCAAATTCACACTGCAGCTGTTCCTGTTGAAGAGAGGAAACAGACTCTTATTTATCAAACCTTCTTGAAAAAATGTGCAAGCAAATGGTATGTAAAATTAAAACAAAGACGCCTAAAACATTCTGTAGCTGATTAGTCCTCCACCGGAAAGCCCTGCTGTGGAGGACTGCTGAAAAAAAAAAACAATAAGGGAAGAAAATAAAATGTGATTAATATAAAATGCTACATGTTCTTATCAGAAGAGGGAATTGTGATGAAAGTATTATTTTGCGTGACATAGTTTGAAAGGTCATCTATACAGATGAGCATGCAAATTTTATCTATGCAAAATTTCTCAACATACCAAGAGAGAGGGCAACAGGCCGGCGGATTAAAGAAGTGACCAAAGGAAGTTTTGTCCGTCCATCTTGAGTGACCCTCTCAATCACTGGAGTGCTGCCACATTGAGCCAAGAAGAGGAAGCTAGGAAAATAAAATATTCAGAGATTTGGTTTTTTTAATCCCATTTCCTCATCTATGCAAAATATCTATGGAAAGCACATCTATCGTTTTTTGTAAGGTCAGCTCCAGCTTTTAATTGACTCACATTACAGACAGTAATGTTTTAAAAGATTCATCATTTGTACATCTGAAGATATCCGCACATCCAAAAAATTTTTATATGATAAAATGCGTTGAAAAATTTCACATTTCCTTAGATTGCAAATATAAACTTCAACATGTTCTAATGGGATTTTAAGTAGTAGAAAAATACTAAGTATTATAAAAACAATACATGGTCTCTATAATTTATTTTACAAAAAAAAAGTTTTCAATATTTGACCCAGTCAACTCTGATACCCGTAAATAAAATCCAATGGGAAAACAACTTGCTTCATAAGTTGTGTAACTGGTAAATTAATTGAACCTGTGTGTAATTTAATCTTTGTATAAATGACGTTGTTCTGTGAAAGCCTCATGAAGACCGTGGACCACAGAGGGATGATGTTGTGAAGCTGTTCATGACAAGATGAATGTCTTGTCATGAACAGCTCATTTAGTATTTAGCATTTTTATGTGGCAAACTTTATCTACTTAACCACAAACTCAGATTGCTTTAGTAAAGACCCTAATAATCAGTACTTCAAGTGTCCCAAGTTTTCACCTCACCAGATTTTTGTCACACTTTATGCATTTTAGAAGCAAATGAAGCAGCTCCAAATCAAGACTGATGTAGATTTTTTCTGTTTCTTCCTTTCTTTTTGACTAGACGTAAATGAACAAAATGAAAAGCACCTAAAAACAGTGATGACAATAGTGGTCATCAAATTTATCTATCAAGAGAAAATCTTCATAAATCATTCTGAGGTTGTTCCACCCCTACAGTGACTCGGGAGCGTTCATATCAACTCACATGTTAGGTAGTCATTACTGTACATAAGTATATTTGATTAAGTACAGTTTGAATTTCAAATTACATATGTCAATAGTTAAAAGATACTTTATATTATATAAAATGCAACTAAAACCTTCAATCCAAGGCCTGTTTTTTTTTTTTCTATTCATACAGTAAGGAAACCTATTGTGAGGAAATATTAAAACATATTCCCCTTTCACATTTTATCAAGCTACAACAGACTCCATCTGATGCTCCTTTTAATCACACAAAACATTTGTTTCACATTTTTGATCACCCTACCCTTGGAGAGGATCCACAGCAACCGCAGAGGGCTTGTTGAGCCCGGCGATCAGTTGACGTTGAAACGAACCATTCAGCAGCGCCACATTAAGTGAACCTGCCTCAACGTTGGTCCAGTAGAGAAGCTGGTGAATCCAAGTCACTGCAAGTCCAGACACTGAACTTTGAACTTTCAACACCAGCACGACTTCCTTTGTATTTTCAGCTATTGACATCCTGAAAAATATAATGTGAAAATATACGGCTTGTATCAAAAATCTGTGGACACTCATTTTAGTGTCATATCAAACATCTACATAAGGCAGATTAAATGCTTTATTCAAAATAAAACTTAAATTTTAATGTAAAAATGTGAACTTTTTTTTGCTCTTCAACTTAGATAAAGTTGAAAGATTTGGAGGCAGTCTTTCTTCATCCACTCTGTGCAATCCATTTGTAAAAATGGCTGCAAAACAGCCCAGAGTGTAACATTACCACCACCATGCATGACGTGTATTGCTCGATCTTTGTCTTGTCTGACCATAAAACATTTCTTCTGAAGGCATTTAGATTTTTCATCTGGGCAGTTGGAAATTTTCACTTCAGTCTTTCTTGGTTAGCATCACTACAGAGCATGCGCCAAATCAATTCGCTGATAGAGTAATTGTGTTCTGGTGTCTTAGTGGGTAGCTAATTACTTGTTAATTGGGCCTTGAGCTTGGAGCACAGCGTGTCATACATCGGGGCCATCCAGAACAGTATGTTGTGAAAATGAGAAGGAACTCATAAGGGAAGCCTTGATGATAACATTGTAGCCTCTCTTGCTCGACTCAATTTTATTAATAATAATAAAAAAAACACCACCACCACAACAATAAAATAAATTATACAAGCTTCAAAATCTATTAATAGAGATAAACGTTAAAATGTTCAGCCTTGAGCAGTGAGTCGAACCAAC
>CAEFZY010052570.1:0-62569 GCA_903066815.1 Brachyrhaphis roseni
GTCACTTGGTATTGCTACATCCACCACAACGGCTTTCTTCTGTTGTTTATCCACCACGACAATGTCTGGTTGGTTCGACCTTACCATTTTGTCTGTCTGGATCTAGAAGTCCCACAGGATCTTAGCTCGATCATTCTCCACTTTTTTTCACTAATTTTGTAAAAACAAAATAACATATTAACAGCAATATTTTCATATCCCTCTGGTAACACCTACAGCATAGTATCTGATAGAACATAAATGGGGGAGGAAATGAACGATCTTGAACTATTCAAGCATAATTTTTTTTTGACTGAAAAAAGCTGAAACTAATTAAATTCTGTCATCATCTCCGTATTTCTCTCCAGGGAGCCGTCTGTTTTCAACACCTCAGAACTGTGCCCAACACCTGCTGAACGGGGAGACTGTGAGTGGCGTCTACACCATTTACATCAACAGAGATCCGAGCCAAGGGGTGCAGGTGTACTGTGACATGACCACGGATGAAGGAGGCTGGATTGTAAGTCACTGTGAAGACAGGACTGTTTAGCACTTGGGCTGAATTAAGACAGTGCAAGAAACCAGTAGATCAATGATAGAAAACCTTTTTTTTTTTACTGTTGTAAAGCCTCTCAGTTGATTTATTTTAATCCCCTTTTCTTTGTCATTTTGATTTCCAGGTGTTTCAGCGTCGTCAAAATGGTCTGACTGACTTTTCCAGGAAGTGGAGTGACTATCGAGTTGGATTTGGAAACCTTGAGGATGAGTTTTGGCTTGGTAAGTCTCCCACTTTGAGTGAATGAACATAGAAAAGAAATGGTAAAAAACAGTTCCCCCCCCTACGAATCCTGTTTGATTTTAAGAGCTAAACAGAGAAGAACAATGTCTGCTTTTGATGTGTCTATCAAAAACACCATGACACTTTTGAACGACAATTCAAGGTGGCTGCATTTTTTATTTCACTGTCTCCACCCTGCCAATATATTTCAGCTCCATTTTACACAGAATATTGATCCACAACCTGCCACCTATTTTGTTCAGTCTTCGTCCCACCTTTCTGAACGCTGTATTTCTGTCTCTAGCATCACACCAGATCACTGACTTTGGATTATTTAGTTCATGCAATCAATAAAGGCTCATTGTTTCTACTTGGTTTCAATTGATACATTGATTTTACAAGGCAGAGAGATGTCTTCAGTATTCTGTTCAGATGTTAAGGCCTTTATGACCTTTTTATTATTATATTTATATGATGGATAGTCATACCGTTGGACTGGTTTTGTTTTTTTCTTAATTTTTTTTCCTCATCTTATCTTTTGGCACTTGACTTTATAAAGTCTGTTTGATGCATTACTGAATTCTCCGAGAGCTCATCTCCCGCTGAAATTACTTGGTAATTGTTGCGCTGTTCTGATCTAAAGACAAAAACAACTCAACGTTCCCATTCCTTTGATGGACAGCTGAATCATTTTCTCTTGCCTCTAAATCTCATTATGAAACTATAATTGTATTCATTGCAAAATGTGCAAATGAGTCATGAGCTCAACAGGTCACCTTTTGTGTTATTGTTTGAGTACAGATGGTTTATAAAAATAATGCATGAATATTTTATCGCATGAATCAGAGCCTCAAAAGAGATCTTTTGTTCAGAATTGTTTTAAAGAAATCTGACACATTATTGATATGATGAGGGGTGGAAAGTGGGGAATTAAGCCTTTTACCCATCTTTATTTACAGTTTCAGTCAAAGGCTTACAGAACTGTTCATTGTTGCCACATTGAATGCTTATGCAAATACTATCATATATATAGACAGACATTTATCCAAATGTCCTTTTTCAAAGTAGAGATTGATCACATTTCTAGTTGCCATCAGTAAGCTTCTAGCAACATTCTACACTACTGAAATGTTCAAATCAACATCTATGTGGCCAAAACTACACTCTGCTGACTAGTATAATTGAAGATGTGTTTTTTTATATATTTGTTATTTAGCTGGTTAGTTATTTTTAGCTCATTTCGTAAGTTTTAATACTAGTGAACAAGAAATCAAAATCCAGTGATGAGAATCAAATATTGGCAACTAAGGAAATAAAGGAACTGTCTGAAATAGCAATAGATGTAAAAGATGGTTCTTTTCCATCATATGTTTATGGCAATTTCTTACTTGCGTTGTACATTCCTACACCAAAAGCAAGATTCTTACATTTCAGGTGGTACACTATTAAGTCAGACTCTTGGTAAGAAAATAGATGAGAACTTAAAAGGACAGTTTTAGATCTAACTCATCATGAACTGGAACTGACAGCAAAGTATGTTTTGGTTTTTTTATCAGATATTTTTAAATCTGTAGTCTGACTTGTCATTAAGTTGAACTGAAGCTTCTTATGTTGGTTCTGCACCACCACAGGGAAAGTGTTCAAAGATAAGTGTTAAAAGCATGCTGTCATAAATTCATTCTTTATCTATAGCTTTTGTATTTTAGCTAAAACAAAAGGCAGATATCTTCTGCTAAAGCAAAGGCTGAGATAGAGAGAGAAATCCAGATTCTTTACCTTCTTTGAGATAGTAAGTCACAGATATGTCTTAGCTTTTTCAACAAGACCACCTGAGGGGCTTTACGCTGAAGCATACTAACACGGATTTACTGTATGTTTAATGGTTGTGCCAATAGATTACAATCCAAAGAGCCCTGAAAAAATATATCTAGTTCAGTGAGTACAAAATTTTATCTGACCTGTTTCCTCTACAGTGGAGTCACTCATACTGAGTCCTTTCACCTCCTCTGAACGTGCACCACAAAAAGCTGTCTTTGTCTCCTTTCTTTATTTTGCTGTTGCCTTCCAGGCTGCACTCTATACCTTCGCTGTTTTGTGTTTTTTTATATTTGGTCTCTAATTGTGCCCTTCCAGTGCATACAAGCTGCTTAATGTAACCTCTGGGTGTGGAGGATCAAGAATTTTTCTTGCCAGACGTTAGTCAACATCCCAGCTTGGAGCTCAGCAGACTCTGTGTTTGGCACAAAATATTTAGAAAGAAAACATGAAATAGTCATGTTAGCCTAATGATCTGCTAGTTAGAATAGTTGAGCCTTGGAAACCTTGATGTATCTTGACGGCGGTAACCGATCCATGCATACTGCGATAAATGACAGGGTGAAGTTTCTAAGATCTCAACTTTTTGGACTGATTGGTTAGTAATAGACTTTACATTATTTGGATTAAGTCTTATAGATAAAAGCATTATCATTGCTGACGTTTTATCTCAGTGACATAACCCATACTTGATTGATCCACACAAACTAAATACCAAGGAATTTAGTTTGTGGCTCTCATAAGACCCGCCAGATTTTCTGGTATTAAATAAATGCATTTCATTAGATTGGGACCACCTGTCTGCTAATTACACTATAATCATATGGGACAAAACAGATTTAATTTTGCCAGTGAATGCTTCTAGAATGCATTTGTTTCTAGTTTATGATCATAACAATGTCTACCTTGTTTCAGCCTCTCTTCTTAACAATGTCTTGGTGTGAAACTCATGTGAAACTTGTCTCAGATTTGTTACTCGAGTTAATAAAAACTTGTCACTTTAAGTTTTATGAAACCGTATTCAAATCATATTTGCCAAAGATTAATATTGTGAATGTTTATTCTTACATTGAAAAGTCCAAAACTTCTTGCCAATGCAATTGAGTATGGCAACATTACTGAGGAAGCAAGCCTAAAACCCTCCATGCTGGTCACCCTACACCTTGCCAAAAAATGACTCAAAAATAATAAAACTGAAACAGAGCCGCCAACTTAGAGAAGACAATATGTTATTGAATTACAGAGGGGTGTCTCAGAAAAAGAAAATCCTGTGATAATTCATATTTACAAATTTTCTTTAATGAAATATGAACTCAGTGAAGCCAAGTTAATTATGAGCACAATGTGCCAAATGAAATGGTCCAAGACAAATATACCGGTAGTTTATTTTTATACAGTGACATAGGTGGTTAGTTAAATTATGTATTTAACTTTTAAAGCATGCTAAATATTGTATTCCATTTTTCCTTTCAGTATTTACCATTTAAGAAGTGACCTCAGAACTTTTTATTGTTATAAATGTATATCTAGTGACATCTTGCCCATGGTCAGTGTAGTTCCACTGTGTGCAGGCGTCAATAAATTAGATCACAGTTATAGCCTTGGGGAGCCATTGCGGCAAACATTCAGCTAATCACCACCTCTGCACTCAGAATAGCAATTTACTGCACAATAGGAACCATAAACACAGATATTAAATCCACTCAAACTGAAAAGACGAGCCACTCGACTGGCCAGCGGTAAAGAGTTTGATAATTATCTGCTGTAGTTTGAGGACGATCATTTTTAACCATGCTCTTTATTTGCACCATGCTCACTGACCTCTGCTGAACGCAGTTTTAGTTTGATGATGTAATAAAAGAGACATTCGAGTGACTGGGAGCAATCTGTAATCATTATCCCATCCTTTCGCCTTTTAATTCTCCCCTTATTGTTTCTACATAAGTGTGGGAGTGAGGCCGGTAATAAAATGGAAGATAATAGCACCGGGGCTCAATCGTGTGTCAAAATGCATTTTTGGTCACTCCACTTAAGAATGAAACAGTAAAAAAAATATAAATGATGGGTGGTGCATTAATTGCTGATAACACAACTGTTTTACAACAGAAATTAAAAGTGACACACTGTTAAGCTCAGTTTTATTACCACAGTTGCTTTATTCCCGTCGCCCTACGTGCCCCGGGGTTGTAACATCGATTGTATCTCTCTTCCATTGACATACTGTATTACAGCAGACTTAGTTTTCCTGCTGCACTACTTCTTATCGGTAAAGGCTAGCGATTTAATTCCTGTCAAATCTTTTCTCAGGTCAGTTCATCTAAAGTGCACATGTGATGCATCTGCTAGAGGTTAAGCAGAGAGGGACGCTCTTTTCCAAATGGGCGCTTCTTATAATCTGATAGCGAAGGCAGCTCCAATCGCTCAGGTTGGTGTGGGGCCTTATCACATGTAGGGGTTCAAACAAGCTTTGTATCTGCTGCCTCTGAGATAGCAAGCAAAGACACAGATCTCAGTGAGTTGCAAGATGTGGTATTTGGAGGAGGGCGGGTGGCGACAGCGTCCACCACTCTACAGTGTCAATCATACACAGCAGCTGACAAAGACGTTTGACAGATGCACTTATCGGGATACAACCTATCACCCTCATAAACTGGTGGCGAAAAGACTGACATGGAGCTGCATCTTAGAGCATAAAGTTTGTGAATGTTTTGGCTGTTTACAGTCAGAAAAACTCAACTTTAAGCTGCCTGTGGTCTCTCAACGTTGCTGGAATTTGCACATTTGTTGGATAATAATTTAGATATACAAGAAATCGCTCCTTATGTTTTTTTTATTTACTCATTTATTTTCATTGGCTGCCTTGAATTTAACTTTGAGAAATATTACAATTGATGATGAGGCATTTCAAAACATTGGAATATGATGGAGTATTATGGCCAGGCTAAAAAGTAATTTATTATGATGAGAATATCTTCATATTCTGGGTATATATATATATATATATAATCATATTTGCCCTGCGACAGACTGGCGACCTGTCCAGGGTGAACCCCGCCTCTCGCCCGGAACGCAGCTGGAGATAGGCACCAGCAACTCCCGACCCCATTAGGGACAAGGGTGTACAGAAAATGGATGGATGGATGAATGGATATAATCATATTATTTTGACTTTTTTGTCTGATGTCCTTATTCTCAGTTTTATTGTCATATTACTTCATTCTCATAATATTATGACTTTATTTCCTACCCTGGCCCTAATACTCCATTATATTGGAATAAATATTGAAATGTTCATTTGTTTCCGTAAGTTGGATCTAGTGTTTCCAACTCAGAAATGTAAACACTGGATCATTATACCGTTTAGTTACACCCAGAATGATATATTTGCATTTCTGTTATCGTAATAGTTAAGTCTTAAAACACTGAAAATTAGAATATTACAGTGTAGGTGGATACCAAGTCCTGCTTGAAAATGATCAGTATATACAAAAAACTTCTCTTTCCAAAAAGGACTTTGAACCACCCCATAACGTCAAGTACTTTTTCCTCCAGTACTCTCAAGTACTGAGTCAAAGTAGGATGCTTCGGACATAGACTTGTTCAAGTGGCTCAGCACAAGGAACTAAATTGTTTTTGTGGATGAATCTGTGTGTTGTAGTTCTTGAAGCACTGAATTCACACCTTTTGAATCTCCTGCAGACCCTTGAATCATCTTTTCTTCTCAGTAATCTTAAGGCTATGTTTACCACTGTTGGTTTTTCATCCTTCTCTACAGCTGTTCCTCCCACATATGCCTTGTGAACAATTCTTTTCTTGAAACTTGCTGTCCTACATTTACCTAATGTTTTAAGCAATTACTTGTTTTTCTACAGGTCTTGATAATATCCAGAAGATTGCTTCTCAGGGACGCTATGAGCTGAGAATTGACATGAGGGACGGACAGGAATCGGTTTATGCCAATTATGACAAATTTTCCATTGGAGATGCAAGAAACCTCTACAAGCTCAGGATAGGAGAATATAATGGCACTGCTGGTAAGTGATTTGGCCGTAAAGAACATTTTCAGCATGTAGCTCTTCAACACTCAAAGCTGACCCTTAATTTTATTTAAAAATTGACACTTATCTAATTTGTTGGGGTTTTTTTTCCTGGGTGAAAAGTATTTGTTACCCAGAGTACTTCACAAATACTTCTTTCTGCTTCACTTCTTATATCCCTGCTACTTTACTGAATCATGTTACTGTTAATTGTGTTACTGTTCATCCCAATGATATTAAATGTTCTCTGTTCACAGGTGACTCTTTCAGCTACCACCAGGGCCGTCCATTCTCAACTAAAGACAGAGACAATGACATTGCTGTCACTAACTGTGCCTTGTCCTACAAAGGAGCCTGGTGGTACAAGAACTGCCACCGGGCCAACCTCAATGGAAAATATGGCGAATCCAGACACAGTCAGGTCTGTCTTTTAACTCACTACATTTCCTTCCTTAAACATTCACAGTTCAAACTGTAACATAAAAATGTGACAATTTCTCAGCTTTACTTTGAATCAGTTCCATTTTACAAGTTTGGTTCTTCTTAGAATTGGGCCTCTTTACCTTTAGATTAGTGGCTTTAACCAATACTTATGTAATGTGGATTCAACTTTGTTTGAGGATTGAAGTGATGAGGATATATTGTAATTTAGGTAATCTAAAAAACCAAACTGCTGATAATCTGTAATCCCCATTAACTTTATGCTTGTGTCCATTAAATCAACAAAAACAAAAACTTTCCTGTCCTTAGTTTCTAACTTACAAACTTTGACCTAATCTTCTGCCTATGAATCACTTCAACCATTATAAAAACTCTTTTCAAAGCATTGACACACTGTTCCGTTTGGGTCAAACGCTTTTTTTGCAGATACCATATCCTGCTTTTACCTTTGTGTCAACAATGTGATAGCATTAATCGGTTTTCCTATAAATCTTTAGGATATTCTTTTTTTTTATTGTGAGCTTGACTAAAGAATTTTTTTGTCTTTACTTGACTGCAAACTTGTGTCATTGAGTTTAAGTTTTGTTGTCTCTGTATCATTTCATAATATTTTGTCAACAATGTTAGTGCAGGAATTGTCCCTGGGTGGCTGTGACCGAGTGGGAAGAGTAGTCATCTGACATTTAGGGGGTGTGCACTCAATTCCAACAATCCCAACTATCCTGCCCAGCATCACCATATGTCAAAGTGCTTCTGCGTATTGGTACATGTGGTAAATATAGTGGGGAATTGCTCTGTAAGGTTGGAAAAGCTTTGTCAAAGTGCCATTTATGTACTGCTAATGGTGTCAGAGCAATATGCTACGACAAGTTTACTTATTGCCAGGAGGGGCTTACATCAGTAAAAATACACAAGTCGACAGTCTATTGTCTTCCCATAAACAGAGTTTGTTTGTTTTTTATTCTAGTTTCTTTAAATATCTGTAGTTTTCCTTGTCCATGTGGTGTGGTTGATTAGGTTTTATATTTGTTATTTTTGTGGCCATTTGAATCAATGGCCTATTAAACTAAATGTCCTCATTTGAAAAGGTTGACATTTTCAAAGTGTATTTTGGCATTTGCGAAAATCGACATGAAAGGAAGCCATTACAGCACACTGATTAAAGGTTAAAACCTCTTGAATTGAAAGACTAATTATTAGCAAATTAAAACACTTGAAAGAGCATCCTGAGTGGTCTTGTAGAGCAGCTCCGAAACAACTGCTGCACAGATTTTCTTGTTATACATTCCAAGGGAAAATATGATCCACAAAACACACTGTTAAGAGGGTTCAAATCATCTGAACACTTACAAATGCTTCTAGTTATTTTGGAGGAGTATTTTTTTGCAATGGAAGACAAAGTAATTTAAAATATTTTTGTTATGTATAATAAACTCAGGTACAGCCATATCAAGCCTTGATGTTACGTCAACCCTTTTTTCAGCCTCGTGCAGAAAATGCTGTACAAGCCATGAATGTGTTTTTTTTCTGTCGGTGTTTGTACGTGCACTTGCGTGTGGGTGTGTGTGTGTGTGGGGGGGGGGGTGTGTGTGTGTGTGTGTGTGTGAAGTAAAAATCAGGCTGAGTCACGAAGGCTTTAGAGAAGTCCTGTTTTTCCCTCTCCGCTTTTTTGGTTTTTTCCTTTTGACATCTTGAAGTAAAAAAAATGCCGAAGCAAATACAGAATGAAGGTAGACTTAAAATGAAAATCTTATAAAGGCTACAGACGAGATGGACATGATGTACAAAAGGGCTAGAATAAAATTATTATTGGGATTAATGTTAAGAGATTAACATTAAGAAGAATATTGGCATTTCACTGGCTCCCACTTGTATTAACCTTTTCCCTAAAATATATATTTTTTTATGTATTAGCTATGTTTAGCATACTGAAAGGATACTAAACATAACTAAACATGCTAGTGGGGTATCACTAGCCCCACTAGCTAGTGATACCCCTCATGCTACTGAATGTTAGCATTTAGGCCAACATTAGCATTTTGGCTAATTTTAGCTTATACATTAATTTTAACATATTGATTGGAGTAAGTCCATGTTAATCAACATGCTTGTGACTTTCCACTTGCTATTGAGGACATTGTTGATTATTTTAGCATCAATGCTAATTTTTAGCATAAGAATGCTGGTTTCCAACAGGCACACTTTGGCAGGCCCCGTTTATATTTCTTCAGAAATGTTTTAGCTAGGCACAAGTTATAATGCCGTTGTATATTTAAAATCACAGCTCTGGTGTGTATTTCTGACATGCTACTGTAACTAAAATTAACGTTTCTCTGCACAAACTATGGCATTTCCTTTTTGAGCCTTGATCTTAAATGTTTTCTGTTTTTTTTTTACTTCAATATAAAAGTTTCAGTACACAAATATTACAGACTCAAAAAGAGGAGGCAATTTTCATGGTAAATCCAAATTTACAGTTTTAATTTTCTGTGAAGTAAAACCAACACAACACAATTTCATGATAGTTACAGGCTTAATATTGAAGCTGCCTGAAGTTATATTCTACAAAGGTTTCTGCTAGAGAACATAAATGTGATGAAGTAGCAAACAGACACAAACTAACTAAATGTTAGCTGTTGTGCAGCATTTGTAATTAGCTTAATTAAGTTTCATTCTCATCTAGCTTCAGTGTATTTTTTATGACTGATTTATTTTTAACCAAACAATTAAGAAACTGTGGTCTGACTGGAAAAGAGAGTAAATTTTAAGTACCGGTAGGCAAATTGGGAAAATGTGCCCAACCAATTTAATACTTTACTGTTGTGAAGTAAAAACAAATACGGTTTTTAATTTGAAGTCAGTTTTCTTAAATGTAGCTATTGAACTATCATCTTAATAAATTGTGTCAGCAAGACTAGACTGTTATGTTGAGAAAGCTCTTTATTATAAGCTTTGTACATTAGCCCTGTTAGTCTTTATTAGAGCATGAAATATTCAGATTGAGGCAGCATCTCTAAGTTTTACTTCCATTCTTGCAGGGTATCAACTGGTACCACTGGAAAGGCCACGAGTTTTCCATTCCCTTTGTGGAGATGAAGATGAGGCCCTTCAACTTTCGCAGTATCAGCAGTAAGAGGAGACGATCCACCACTGTATAAACACACCACCTCCACCCTGCCAAGAGTTGTGGATAAATGGAGTTTAGACGATACTGGGTGTTAAATCTCTGCTATCTGTGCGCCTCTCTGACCGCAAAGGCAGGCTGGAATTAAACTGTGCCACATCTCGTTAGTGAGGCCGCAGAAACTGAATGAGTGAGCAATTAAACAAAGCTACTAATATTTCATTTACCAAATTTCATAAATTAATACTTTACCAACTTATTTTAACCTGGATACGGTCAGAAAATAGCAGAGTTTTTGACACCACATCCAAACTCTGTTGATCTTTCCGCCTGCCCAGCATATGCTGTCTTTTCCTGCTGTACTTCTACTTAGAAGACAATGTATGTAATTTATTAAGTACTCAGAATGACAATGGTTGTAACTGCTGAAAAAAAAAGGGAAGAATGCAAACGAAGATGTTTTGGTTTAATCTTAATATTTGAGTTTTCTTTCCTTGATATGCTGAATTGTGCTCAGAAATGCTCTTAAAAGTAAAATACTGCGCTTTTTTTTAGCATTACAAAATGACACTGAAATCAATAATATATGCCCTTAAAACTCTGTAATATATATATATATAAATATATTTTTATAGCTAATATTGTGACTGAGTCCATCTATAATTTGATGCCTTGGTTTATGAACCTCTATTAAGTTAACTCAAAAATAGTAACATACTGGACTGAGTCAGAAAAAGACATTACACAGCAAAATTGAATATAGAAAATCATTAATCAAATAATTCACCAGCAACATCTTCATTGCCTTGTAATTTATTTTATTCATGTGCAATGTAACTTTAGATGAGTTACATAAAGCAGAGGGAGAATAACCACCTTCTTTACACATTGCTATATATTTGGTAGCCCCACTGAGGCAATGTCTGCACTGAGAGCGGAAACACAGCTAAGCTATTGCAGTTCATTCTGTTAGGTGAACACATTTAGTTGTTCATGGGCATTTTATACTTACTTGATTTCATTTCCAAGCAAATTAGTCAGAAAATGTTTTAACTTTGTTGCTGACATAGGGATTTCTTGCAGAAATCATGGCGATAGATGCAACAGTTAACCAAAGGCCTTCGTAATAAAGATTAATGATTGAAAATAAGCTCAGTTAGTTCTGTCACCAAGGCTGTCTTGATACTGCCCCACATTTCAAGCCCTTTTGTAGTCATTGTGATTCCCCCAAATGCAAAGTGAAATTTTCTAAATGCTATTCAGAACAAAGTCAGTGTGGGCATAGTGCAGATTTAAGTCTGGCTCCCCTCCTGCTGGTTGCTGAAATGAGCTAAACAAAGAAAGCAGAACAGAAGAGTGAAGCCAAGTTTTCCTTGTACTCGCTTCACTGTTTAAGCTGCTTCGCGAAACAAAGGAATCCACTAACACTGCTGGGAATGTGTTCCTTTTAGTGGGGTTGGCGTAATCTACGGCTTGCCAACCAACCATGTGTTCACGGTGGCACACAAGGCATTCGGGGCCAGTTAGCTGACAACAGTCTTTCTGCCTGAGTTTAAGACAGACAAAACAAACATGACTGGAAGAAAGAAACCGATGTCACAGTCACTATAAACAACATTTTGTCTCTTTTATTAGGTAATCAAATACTTTGTTTCCTATTATTTTCTGTATCTCCTTTACTCTTCTCAGTAAATCCTCTGATTGAAGTAAACCAACCAATCAGACTATTTTTAGAGATTGAAAATAGTAGCCCTCCCCTGTTCTATTACTACTATTACTACTACTACTAATATACTCATGTAGATATGAAGTTGAACTGTCTTTTATTTTCACTGACCCCATTCGATGGAAGCCAACAAAAAAAACCCACTGGGGAATTCCTGCTAAAAACAATGTATTTCTAACCACTGTTGTGCTAAAGGATGAATGGAGCCTACTGCATGTTGACTGAAATGCTACCAAGAGCTTGAGAGTGAACAACAAATGTCTTTAGAATATATTTGTGCACATATGTATTTTTCGTTCTATCTTAAAGCTGCCCCTGAAATTATTTAAAAATAGATTTAAATTGCTTTTTTTCCACTTTAAGCCTTTTAATCAACATGAAACCTTTCCCAGGTTGATGATTGGTTTTTTATTGTCAAAGGATTCCAGACTCTCTCATGCAATAAACTTTTCTTAGTTATTTATAGTGAAGTAAATTAATATGTGTGTGTGCTTATTTAATTACCGGCTTTGATAAATTTATCTTCTTTGGGATTTGTATAAATGACTAATGGTCTGGAAGCTCTTCTTAAAGGAAAAAGATTGTATTTTGTGTTCTGGCAATATCGCTCATTGCAAACTCCAAGGTGCTTGTACATCAAACAAAAACAGAACTGTCATTTTTATTTATGTCCACATAGCGGGGAAAATAAATAATGAACACCTAATTTTTCTTATGCATATATTTATATTCAGGCTATTGACATGAAATTCACACCAGATCCTTGTAACTATCCAAGTATTCCACACATACAAAAAAAATAAAATAAAAATGTTTTCTTTATTTCTGGGGAAAAAAATCATCTGTTGGTAATGAAAAAAAAACCTCAAGATTGTAGGTATTGCTCAGGTGTGACTTTGATAAGTATTTCTATCCAAAAGTTTTAAAATGTTGAAGGTTTTTGTTTGCTTTTCTAGGCTTTCTGACCTTCAGTTATTCCCTAGATTTTCAATTGAATTAAATTAAATTCTAGCCACTTTATTTTCCGTTTCTGAAACCAGTTTAAAGTTTAAGTGTGTTGTTGTCTGACTAAAAAAAATCCATCTATTCCTTCCTCCGTTTTCTGTTAGATGAACTCAGTCAGTATGATAGGCTGAAAGACAGATACACCCCATTATGTTCTTTGCTCCATATATCAATGGTGTTTTTAAGGTGGTGTTCAATGGCTCTTGGACAACTTTTCTGATTTTTATTTTTTTTTTCACTTTATTCTGAGAAATGAGCATTTGGTTACTGCTGGGGCATGGCACTGAAACATCCATAGGTTTAGAAATACACCTGTAGACAATCCAGTCGCTATGCTTTACAACAATAAGGTTGCAGAGGTACTGAGAGAGTTTAGTTTATTTTCCTCATAATGAGACACTTGTTGTGCAACAGTTTTGTAATGTGTTCGTAGGTAATATGTAGTTACAACCAAGCCAGGTGAAATTATTTGACACTGAGAGGGCGCAAGAGCTCTTTGTAAATACTGACATGATTTCTTTTCTTTATGTTTGATATCTTTACCCTAAAGTCTACTGTATTTACTCATAACTTAATTTATATAGATTATGTGTTTGATGTCCTTAAAAGCATGGATTACTTGGGTAGTTACCAACATATACTGTGAATTTCATGTTATTGTCTGATCACAAATATATTTGTTGAGGGGAAAAAACACTGACATGCTAAATATTTATTTTATTCACTGTATATATAAAATGGTCAAATCTCAATTTTTTTTATATTCAAATACTGTTTCGCATGGCACTAACTTTTTGGAGAACTATGGTAATATTTCTCTTCTACGCTGTTTTAGGAAATTTAATAAATTCTTCAAATCCATTTTCTCTTCAAGGTATGCCTCAAAATGCAATTAAAAAGATCATCAAATATTGACTTAACTTAAAATAGGAATTAATAATAATCTTCTTTTTTTTGCACCATGTAAAGTTTCATCTGTTTGAGTCACTGTAATTTTTTTAAACATCTTAATTCTTGGAAACCTAAAGACATTCACTGTTTAGTCATTTGTACAGAAGAGTTGTTTACTTAATTGTTCTTCATTTTCCACTTGCTGTGACATCAGTCACGCTCGGTCCTGTAAACTACTGAAGAAGAAATACCACAAGTTTACATGCTCAGTTTGCTTAATCAAAAAACTGTAAATTGAAGTGATCTGAACAATGCTGGCATGGACATGTAAATGTTGATAAAATGTGATTTTGACTGTTTGAAAGCTTAGGTAAACTTAAACTAAGAATTTGTCGTTGGATAACCTTGAATATTACTGTCAAATTTAGCTCTAGTTTGACTTAAACATGTACTATAAAGTTCCTTTTTTAAAACATTTTCTACATATTAATAAAATATTCAAATACTCTCATCTGATGACTGTTTTTCCTTTGCTTTGTGACTGTTAACCATGTTTTTGTTTTTGGTAAGTGTGCAGAGGACTACTCGGGATAATTTTAACATCCATGTACTTACGTACATGCATGTACATAAGTTATACTTGACTTGAGTAAAATCGTATCTAAAGTGTCAGATGCGGGTCATTCTTCATCTCATATAATCAGGGGTCAAAATAAACAAATAAATGTGTGGTTCTTCAAAACAAAAGCACTTCCTGTTTGATTCAAATTTTCAACATTATCTTTTTTTAATCTGTTTGTTTTTCTTTGAAAATAAATATATATTTTCATTTATTGTAGAGCTTCACTGTGTTAGAAAATCATGCAATGATAATATACTATATTGTAAAGACGGTATAATTTGGCATTGATAGTCAACTCACTCCTTTCTCATGTTAGTGCAATTCTTCCAATAATATTTTTCATCTTCCTTTTCTTTGTCATGTCATCTGTGTCAAAAGTGCAGGTCTATGCAAAAGACTGAATATGTTATTGACATTGAAAATGGTAATTCCTGACACAATGTAATATCGAATACACAATGCATTCCAAATAGCCTGTTGCAAAATTAGTTATGCATTCGTCTAATATCATGATTATGGTACATTCTGCAGCTGATAAGAGTGTTTTTTACCTACTTAACTAACGAGATAAGATTCCCATGAGATAAGTTAAAATAATCATTTTATTTTATGAGCTAAAGCAATGTAAAAAGTAGAATATATGTCATGTATCTGAGGAGAGAATCACAATTTCTGTCATTGCTGGCTTATAACATAACCAGGAGTTGGAATCAATGACAAATAAATGTATTTGGTGCATGGACAAATTGCTAAATGTTTAACAAGAAATAGAAATAGTGAATTACTGATAACATACATTTTTTAAACTCTTATTTCAGTCCATTGAAATGCAAACACCTGCAGTTAAATAATAGTTAGCTGTCATGTAGCTCACACACGGAAACAGAACAATACTGTATTGGTTTAAAAGCATAATGCTTGTAAACAGTTTAATAGATTTTTTTTGTTTTCTTATGTCTCATATAAAACCTTTAAGGGGTCATACAGGTTGTTAGAAATCAAAAATAATAAAATTCAAAGCATGCTCATGCCAGTGAAAATACAAGGTTTCTGCAGCTAAATCATTTTGAGAAATTTAGCTAAATGTGGCAGAGAAGCAGTAAATAAATCTAGCTGTAATTTTCTCTTTTTTTCTTCTGTGTTGTACAGGTTTCTAATAATAGATGAAAACAGCTAGATCTTATAATTCCCTCTGAGGTAGTTACATTAAGGCTTTTTAAAGTCTGCTTTTTCAGTCGCTGTAACTGAAGATTGTTCATCACACCAATATTGAAAACCCCGTCAAGTTGGAGAATATTTTCTCAGGTTGGAAAATTATGCACATCTTTCAGTAAATACACGCAATACACTTAGCCATATATTTTCTTAACAGACTAGATTCTCAAAAACCTTTATATCAGCAAATTTAGATATATTGTCTATTCATGGCATGTTCCAGTTATCCACTTATTATTCATTCAGGTGATTGGTCAGCAAAAACAACTTGGTAAATAACTATGCTTTGTGAAGTTTCTGAATAAATTAAACTAAAACACAAAGAAATAAGCAACACAGCAGTTGTTCTGCAATAGCAAAGGTCAGAGGGATTAGCTGATTTCTCAAAATGTTCCATAAGACCAACTGGTGTACTAATTGCAGTTTTGAGATTGAAAAAGGAATATCTTTGTACTTTGATTCAATTCAACAATATGTTATTGATTTCACGGCGAAATAAAGGGGAAATAATGAAAAAATAATAAAACATTTCCTTCAAGTTAAGAACTTGAAGTTCTATGACAAACATAATGTAAAAATAATGCAACTTTTTGCTAAATGTTATCAGTATTCTGTCAATCTATGATCTATGACCAACATAATGCAAAAATAATGCAACTTTTTGCTAAATGTTATCAGTATTCTGTCAATCTAACTTAGATTACTTGGTGCTATTTATTTATTTATTTAATACACTTTTAAGCACCTTCTTTTGTAGTATTATTATTGCATCCAGCAGGTGGTAGTCTTTGCCTCTACACCCTTTAACATCACCAATCTACTATGTATGACAATAATCTCTAGTATGTTTAATGTTTTTTAATTAACATCTCAAAATCTTGTTTTCTAATGAAACCAACCTAAGCTTTTGTGCCATTATTCCTTGTGGATTGTTTGGTAGACTGGAGCAGCATTAAACATAGACCTACAGTGAAAGATGTTGGTGGCAGCATCATGCTTTGGGGTTGCTTCTCTCAATTTTTTCAATACAGAAAATGAACTAGTTGTTGACCCAAAACTTTTAAGGCTTTACAACAAAGGCAAAGGCGTTGGGCAATATTAAAAAGCCAGGATGTGGCAATCTGATAAATGAAAACTGAATATTTTCATTCTAAAGGTGTTTCAACAACATATTAGTGAAAGAACACGCAAACTTACTGTTTGCAATCAGACTGTACTGTAGCAAGTTTGGCTTTAAAAATACAGAAATTTGAACATCCATCATTTGCCGTTTCTGGGTAGGGCAGAAAGGTGAGGATCTAAAAATGAAATATAAATATTAATTAAAAAATAATTAATTGGCCACTAAATAGTTTATCTCAATGTAATCTGAATTACTTACGCAACCTTACCACTTCTTATTCAACAGTGAATTTTCCCGGACAGACTCCTGTTAGTTGTTTCCTGGAGGAAGCAAACTAGCCAATCGTGTGTGGTTGCTAGGTAAAAATAATAAACATTTGGCCAATCAGCATCGCTAAAATCAACGTCTTTAGGGTACCCCTGTTACAGTAATTGTCCGGTAAGTTCTGTGTTGCTATGGTAATAAAGTTGACGATGGCAGCAGAGAGAATCTTAAATCCCCACCTTGAATGACAATGCAGAGGATTTTACAGATGGTCGGTAAGCTACAGCTTCTGTTGCTCAGTGTGCTTTGTTAGTTTTAGCAACCATATTGCTCTCTTTTTCGTTGTTTAATTTTTCTGTTTATCAGCTGCACAACATTGCTGTTTTTTATGCTTATGTTGCTCAGTTAGCATAAAGCTAATGCTACTCTGGATTATTGATAACGTTTCTTTTAATTGGTAACGTTCATTTTGCTCTTGTTGCCTTGTGTGAGTTTATGTTGCTATTATAAAGCTAGTATTGATATCATGATGTTTGATGGGTCAGATGGCCATTCTGATGTGGTGTTGTGCAGGGAGGCGCCTGTTTACTGACTCAGATATTTGAACATATCACTTATATTTTGTTAAGTGCCTTATTGTCAGATAAATCCAGGTTTTGTTTGGTGTTGTGGTTTGGAGCAGAACCTCGTTAAGTCCTTCTGATTTTGGGGTTAATTTATGTGAAGGGCCATAAATATTTCATCCTGTACCAGTGTGTTTTATTTCTTTCTTTTTTTAGGTTGAAATGCCTCTGGTGTCGTTAATTGATTCTCTCCAGTTTTAATAGAATTTAGCTTGTTGTTTGTCCAGAGTTAAACTTACATAATTGGTGTTTTTCACAGGTTTGAGTCTGACTCAGTGTTAACAGGGGTAAAAATAAACAGTAACTAATTGCTGTTACTGCATATAAATATAAAGAATTTTACAAGTTACTGAACAAACATTACTTTTAGCTTTTATGTTTTTTCAGCAGCAAAAAAGTTTCACTTTGCTGATGAATATGTTCATGTGCAACAATATTTACTTATCCACCACTCATTGTGATGCAGTTGCTCTGTTGAGGTGCAATGTTAATAACACTGTGAACTTTTGGCATGCCAAAAGCTACAAGAACAAATCCCTGTGAAAAAGTAGCTCTAAAGAACATTTAAAATTCATCAGCAGTTTCCCTTACATAGAGAAACATCAAGGACTTACAGCCATTTTACAATGACATCTCCACTGGAAAAAAACAACAAAAAACATTGAATCAATTTACCATTTTTGCTCCAACGTACAACATTGCTTTAAGGTTTGGGGTATTTGTTTGGCATATACTCTGGTAAGAAAGTTGGTATCTGAGAGGAAAAAATTAGGACGTGTTTCGTGTTATTTTGGTTTTGCATAAAAACTCAATTTACAAATTCAATAAAAAGAGCAGCAAATGACTTTTGCATCTTTGCAGCAGTTTTTCTTTCTTTTCCATAGTCTGAAAGGATACAGTCAACATAAGGTCTGCTGTCCTTATTAAGCCAGTCAAGTTTCAAAGATTTGACATTACTGGAGTCTCAATCAGTGCAGTTATTTTTAGCATAAGTTAACAGATACTCTATTTAAGTAGTTTTTCAACCTAATTGGAACCAATTATGATGCGGTCTCTGGAGAAAACACTGGGAATTCTGGAGATTCTGATGATGAATACAAAATCCTTTGGAAATGGTGTTTTATGACAAAAGTCTAGTTGGTCAAAAACCTCCAGAGACTAAATAGAAAATTCAATCTAATATGTATAAATCTAATCCAAAATGTAATTATTCATGTGCCCTGACTAAAACGATCAATAATACAGAACTAATTTTGGAAAATTAGATTTTTGTGCAGATGCATGAACAGCTTCTTATATTTAGCTCTGCATGGTTAAAGAAGCAGGGCTCATTTCTTTTATGTAAATCATCCTCTTGATTTATTCCATAATTTTTTTTTTTGCTTTTCATCAGCAAAAAGCACATCAGTTCAGTTCTATCCATCTGGTAAAATACCACAGGCCGTGATGTGAGGCTGATGAAAAGCGGCGTTGTGGCCCACCCGCAGCCTCCTGTGCTCTCCCTGAGTCTCTTACATCTCACTGAGCCCAGAAAGTTAACAGGCCCTGGCAGTCATCTGAATAAGAGGGAGGTGCAGCCCAGATTTCCCAGTTAGGGTCTCGCTGTGATGGAGTTGTAAACACTGGGGCATAATTGGGCGACCGGCCGGTGAGCAGCTTGATTTTTATCAGACGTTTATTGATGCTCAGAGTGCCGTGAGTTGGAATGGGAAAGCATGAACAGACAGGGCCTCTCGTAAATCACAGAAACAAGGGAGACATGAAGATTTGCCCATTGACAACTTCAGTGGGGCTGAAAGTGAGGTTAGGATTGGCATGCTGGTTAACTTTATGCTGTTTATGCTTTAAGAGGGATCTGTATTCTTATTGTTATAATGGTTTTATTCCAAATGAAACACTGGTAATTAAATTTGTCAGCATATTTGAATAAGTAAGATCAAAGAGTGAGTATAGCTCCTGTTGCCCCATGGTTGTTTTCATGGTTACCTTTAATTAAAATCCCTGACAAACACTCATAGCAGTTTCTATGAAACACTTATATTTTGTCAGTGTTTGCGAGTTTTTTACTTTCTGCTGCTAGATTTAGACCAACTAAAAGGCTAAAGCTATCTCTAAAACTGTCACACTATTGCCTCACTTGAATAAGCTGACCTATAAATGTAGACGTGAGCTATTGACTACATGCTTAGATATAGAGCTTGACTACATAAGAAATACATCTGTCCATACATCATTTTTAGATGATTAAGGAAAGCAATGCTTTTTTTCTTCATGATTTAGTTTTCCAACCTCTCATAACATCTTCCTCACATGCTTAACAATGCTCCACTAAGATATACATTGGATGAGAATAAGATACATACATTTTGCATGAGAGCTGTTTAAGTCATTGTAGTAAAAAGCTGCTGGAAGGGAGTCAGTATAATAAGCACAGATTTATTTAAATATTGTAAGGCATTGCATTCTTTATGTCAAGATAGTTTTCATCCAGTGGCAGTATTCTTACAAAGTATTCATCCCTCTTCAACCTTTTCCCATTTTGTCACATCACATCCACAAACCTCTGCAAATGTTGTTGGGATTTTACATGACAGATAATTTTTTTGTCTGAAATGTTGCTATTGCAAGAAAGTTGCTGAGTTGTCAACTGTGTGGTGACTATTACTAACTGCAAACATGCAGACATAACCTGGTGAGCCAGTCTATCAGTCAAACCTATTTGACAGGAGAGAAGAAGAGGACAGTGGTTGATGTTCAGACCTTTGCTGAGGTAAAGATGGGGGTATAAGATTGGCTTCACATGTAAGTATCGGTTGGTTACCGATCTCCCAAAATTAAGGAAATCGGCTGGGCTGTGTGCTTTGTGTTGTTATCCTTCTGGAAGGTGAACCTCCACACCAGTCTTAAGTCTTTTGGAGTCTTAACAGGATTGTTCTACATTTAGCTTCATCCGTCTTCCTGCCTACTCTGACCAGCTTCTCTATGCATGTTAAAGAAAGCCATCCCCACAACATGAAAGTACTGCCAGCATACTTTCCTTTGGGAATAGTGTGTTAAGGGTGGATGTTTGTTTTCAGGCCATACTCAGCATTTTCCACCTAGTTGAGATCCTTTAACCAGAGCATCTGACCACATCCACGTTTGTCATATCTGCTACAGGGCTTGTAGCAACCTGCTAGAGAAGACGTCTCATAACTTCATTTCCAAAATGGCATCATCTTTCCTCCCCTAAATAGAATATAATTTATGGAGTGTACGGCAAAAAGTTATTAATTTTTTTTCCACCTGAGGTGTCAATCACTGAAGTTTTTCAGGAATCACCATGGACCTGTTTGCTGATTCTCTTATTAATGCTCTTTTTGCCTGGCCTGCCAGCTTAGGTAGAAGGCCATGTGTAGCTTTGCAATTGTGGCTAACTCTTAAAATTTTTAGACGTTGGATTGGACAATGATCTTTTGGATGTTGTTTGGGATATTGCTTTATAGTCTAACCCTTGTTTATGCTTCTCTGCAATTTTAACTCTGACCTCTCTGGTATGGTCCTTGGTCTGCATACTTCTGTTTTTTAACAAACTTCTGAAGTCTTCATAGTAGATGTTTTTAATGTACTTTAAATAAATCACACAAGTGATATCTACTTTCAACATCACATTCTCAATATTAGTGACCCTGGTGATTTAAATCCCAGAGGACTTAAATATCCTAAACTTAAATTATTTAACAAGAAAAGCTGATAGGGCTTTTAGAACTCCATGAACTTTAAAGATGATGGAGCTGCCTCTATTATATCTAGAGGCAGCTGGTTGCACTGAGTTGTACAACCAGTATATTCATACACATGAATATAAATATTCATGTGTATGAATATACATGCATGTGGTACACATGTATATTCATGTGGTATGAATATACATGCATACCACATATTGTATAAGTCTTTAACAATAAAGGTTATGGTTGTCAGGACAAAATGTAATGTAATGATAACATTTAGGCCATGGGGTATATTGAAAGGCACTAGGTTAATCCCTACTTTAAGAGAGGACAAGTTCAAGTTGATCTCCTGAACTAGAAGGCTGCACTTTTGTCTGCATTTAAAGTATTTTGTGCAATCTGCTTGTTAATTACAGCGCTGAAACAAAAAACTGTGTAAACAGTTGCAAAACATTTTTTTTTTTTTTTTTTTTTATGTAGAGAGAACTTTCACCTTGTTTTGGCCAGGCAATGTATCTTTACAAAAACTTTGCATTTACTTTCATTCATTTTTTAAATCAATTTCTATAACCTAACCATGACCCTAACCCTACAGCTAACCATTATCAGTATGCCTAACCCTAAATCTAATCTAACTCCTGACCCCAAAAACAACACTTCCTTTATATTAAGCTCTGGCTTTCGGTCCCAAAAGGCGCAGGTCCTCACAACTTTGAAAAAAACGACTGTACAAGATGAGAAATGCTAAACACACACGCACTCAAAAGAAACAAAACAGGGAAATGCATTCATGACATAGTTTATTGTTGTGTGACCACATAAGGTCATTTTGTGGTTTGTGTTTTTTTCAGACCGGCTATCTGCCTTCTCAGAAACATGAGCCAGAGTCAGTTTTCAAGTGATGAAGAAAGAGCAGTAATACAGGGCAAACATGTTGCCTTTCTGAATGCACACAGAATAGCTTGTCTGCTGCATTTTGGTTAGTCCTTTTTTCCATAGGTCTGTATATCCTAGGAAACCCTAAACATCAACGTCTCAACAGTGCGACTCTACAATCCCACAAGACATTATTTTCCTGGAAATGACAGACAAGCAATGAGGAACTTGAAAGGTCTTTGCTGATTGATGGTCAGCCTTTGCTAAAGAAAAATACTTTCCACTCCTCAAGTGGATTGCGTCTGTTTGTTTATGTAGTTGAGTAGCCAGGGTATAAAATCAAGTCTGCATTTGTCATATGAGAACTATGCTGAGATTCTTATGTAATAAAATGCTTAAATAGCAGTCTGACTTCATGTGCAACAAGAAACCCCTTGTGAAAACCTTCAGTTTACATACCAACTAATAGTTGGAATATGCAGCACAAGAAGCAATTCCTTATAAAGTGAAAACATGCGTTGCCCCACTGTGTTACCTGGATTCAAACATTTTGCACGGCTGAGTCGCTCTTCAGGTCTGTCCCTGAGGAGACTTTATTGGCTGAGCAATTCCTGGACACTTGTCAGATCCCACAACAACCTCATTTTAGTCACTTTTCATTAGCACTCACATACAAGAACTCACAGAAGCACACACTGTTGGATCCTTTCTGGCTCAAGTTAGTGTGTTGTCAGAGCCAGACGGTCGCTGTGATCGGTACTGCTCTCTTACATGGCCCAGTAATTCCTTAAGCCTGTAGTTAATGCTCCTGGTAATGTCACATATACTTTTTGCCTTTGCTATCATGCTTGTCTGACCAGTGATCCAACATAAGCTCAGTGGTCTTTCCTGTAATTTGTTCAGCCATAGACCTGTGTTGGATAAAAGGATGTATTATTTGAGCCTTTCCCTCCTAGGTGAGACCCACTGTGAAAAACCAGATGGCAGCTACACCCATTATAGCGCCAGGTCAAAGCAGTATGAAGTGAGAGTAAGGTTTCACAGAGGAAATGGGACATATGCAAGAGGTCAGTGCAGTAAAAATTGAAAATGCAGTGTTCCCGGAAGTAATAAAATGTATGGAGGGCTTATTTTATAAGAGTAATACTGTTTCTATCAAATGAATGCCAAAATATTGTAAAATATATCCCCCATGATACATCCAGTTACTTATTCTTACTGCCGAAAGCAACCAAGTGGCATCTAACATCCAGAACTTTCAGAATCAAATATTCAAATATCCTTACTAGATTAAATGTCTATCCATGCATACAGGATGACTTCAACACACTAGTTTCCGAAGCTGCAAGTGGGATCTACACGTATAAATGATTTTCATATAAAGTACCCTAAAGATGAATTTCCATCAGGGGAAGTGTTGGTTTGCCGAGACCATTAATCAACTCTTTCTCGATATGACTGGACACACTCAAGCCTTAACAGCTGTTGGGCTGAGCCTAGTTTCACTGTGTGGCAGTGAACACACTGCCAGTCAGCCAGCACCCTCTGGGCTCGTACTGCGCATTACAGTGTGTTTGTGTGTGAATGGCTGAGAGTCAGGCACACCTGCAAGATGTGGTGAGACTTGCCTCATCGAATCTCTTGAAACCATGCCCTGCAGACACAGAGGAGCACACTGAAAGTTCAGTCAGTCAGTTGATGAGGAAGTAGGCTGTTTTTTTTTTTGTTTATCAGAAGTGCTACAGACAGTACATTATCGCACAATTGCAGCTGTACTGTGATCATGCTTCAGACTTTATTTGAAGTAAACAAAGAAACCACTTGTTAAAGGAACTGTAGATAGTTAAACTGTGTAGCCTGGAGATACCTCTCCTTGCAAAACTATTCAAACTTCTGCAACTTTTTTTACATTTTGTTACATTGCAGCCATGTACTTTAATTTATGTAACTGGAATTGAATGTGAAACAATTCAATTCCAGCAACAATACAAAGTGGAGCATTTTGGTAAAGGGTAAAGGTTTTTCATGCCTTTTATTTATTTATTTATTTTTTTTAGATCAAATCCCAAAAGTGTAGAGCACATTTTTTATTTGTCACCCATAGATTAATACTCTGTGGAACTATTTTTCTCTGCAGTTACAGGTGGAAATCATTTAACATAGTGTGTTTAATGTCTTTTCCAGCTTTACAAAAATTCTTTTTTTTTTTTTTTTACAAATTAGCACAGCTTCAGTCAGACCAGATGCAGTTTCTGTAAATATCAGTTCTCAAGTCCACAGGATTCTCAAATATATGTAGAACCTTCTTCCACATGTTCACTATACTCTACTACATGGCTTGTCTTACAAGTAAATAGAAGTTAAAGTTTGTGCTTTTTAATTCAATCAAAATATGGAAACATTCAAACAGCATAAACATTTTTACACCATACAGGCTAACACAATGCCGTTTTTGAGTTCACTGAGGCTCACATTGTACATTATGTGAGCAGATTTACAGTTCATAAGTCAATACACTGAAGCTCAAAGGCTTTTCCTTAGAGGAGAGATGAACCCCTCTGTGTCCCTTTCTTACTTGAATAAAAAATCCTATTTTGCTTGACTGAGCTAAGAGAGAGCATTGACCACAGTGCCACAGGCAGAAAGTCAAGGGTTGGGAGTATACACACTTCATGTGACATGTCACATTCATGTCTTGCTTTCATTCAACTCTTTCACCTGCTGTTGTTCTCAGTAGCATGGCCATTTTTATTTCCCTTTTTTTATTCTCGATTTGGGAATTAAGAATGGGTGGACTCTTGTTTTGTTACTATGCAACATGTCTCCACCTTTCCTGCAACATATCCTGGTGTTGCAAGGTCTTTGTGTCAGGTAATGTAACGCAGTAGTGGAAGTTTATTTCTAACTACTTCCATAGATAACTTTGTGCTTGAAAATATAAGATTCTTTATGCATTTGCTTAAACTTCCTGGCTGATGTCACTCCGTGCTTGTTGTGTGGGGAAAGTATGGCAACCGCAAGAATCCAGCACCGTGCAGGAAACATAACCATAGACAGAGGGCCCATTCTTATACAAAGTGGGCAGAGACCAAAACACACACACTCACAGAAAGAGGAGGAGGAGGAGGAGTACGGAAAACACGGGTAGAGAGAGAGCGAAACAGGAACAGAAAGTGAAGACTTGTCAAGATGTTTGGGTAAGGGGTTCCAGAACTGAACAGATCACAGCAGAAGCCAGATGCCAAACTGAAAGGAACAAAAGTCTGAGCAGCTGACTGGATTAAACAGGAGGGGTGACCTGACCTGCTGCCACAGAAGTGCCTGCAGGGTAAGGTGCTGCTTTCAAGCACTTCTTGAACGCATGTAGCTTCTCTAAAACAGTTCTAAGCGATGTACTTGAGTTTGTGAGATGACTGTACAGAAAGCTGATGTTTCTAACTCCAGACTCCAGTAACAAAAACTGTTGTTTTGACTGTGGTTAGACACAGCAGGATGTCTGACAGGTTGCAACAATGTGCTGATGAGTTTTTTCCTGCCTTTGAATTCTCCAGAATGTCAGTAACAGAGCCTTTTGGGCTTTTTAAACAAAAGCTCCCAATGAAATGTAGCTTGAACTGAAATACTTAACTTCCAATG
Source organism: Brachyrhaphis roseni (assembly GCA_903066815.1). Lineage (NCBI taxonomy): Eukaryota > Metazoa > Chordata > Actinopteri > Cyprinodontiformes > Poeciliidae > Brachyrhaphis > Brachyrhaphis roseni. The sequence goes on from CAEFZY010052570.1 coordinate 25,869, forward strand.
CTTGAGTATATATTTAGCTATTTACGAAGAATGACAGCTTCCTTTATTTCTCACTTCACGAATGTCCTCAGACTCACTCATTTCACTCAGCTAGGATCAAGTTGTCTCAAGCCGGAAGTGTAATGGCTCTGCTTAATATTACTTCAGAATACCTGAGAAAAATAACTATTTTTTTGTTTTTAGTCGACTCATGTCCTCTGGAACAAAATACTTTCTTTTGCAGAAAGAAACTATTTCTGCAAAAATATGCGTAGATCAAACTAAAATCTTCATGTAGAATTACTAAAATTACTTCTAGTTGCTAAATGCCAGATACATTTTTATTTTTTATTTTTTACTTTCCACAAATTTAGAAGTCCTTTAGTATTTGGTAGAAGTGTTATGAAATAGTTTGCACTAATTTTGACTCAACTCCTCCTCACAGAACTGGTGTGAGTCAGGTTTGTAGACTGTCTTGCTTGTACACACCTTTTCAGCTTTAACTACAATAAGTGAAACTGGGCTTGGGGCTTTGTGACTGATTTGGTTGAAGAAGAATTTTATCTGATATCTTGAAATGTTGCTTTAATATTTTCAGGTGTTGTTCTTTCCTTTTGAAAGGTGAGCTTCTACTTTGTGAAGCTCACCTGTCCCTTCTGCAAAACACCCTTTTAGGGTGGTCATGCTGCCCTAATTCTTTCTCTGTTGGATGGGTGTTCTTAATGTCTTGCTTTTGAAGTGTTGCTTTTGAAATAATCTCTTCTTCCTCTCTGAGTGTCCTTTAAGTCTTATATTAAGACAGAACTTAATAATGACACTATGTAACAAAGTTCAGAATCTCATAAGAGTTATTGTTTAAGAATATAGTAGTAGAATATAGTAGTTTCAGTATGTGTAACGTGGAAAATTTGAAAAAAGAAAGAAATTATTATTACATTGGTAATATATAGAATTCTGGTAATCCTTAGTGACAGCAAACAAGCTAGGTTTTATTGGCTATAATGTCAAAGAGTGAGGAGAATTTCTAAATTAAAGAGCAAAATGTCCAAGCTCTCCGTACTTATCGATGGTGAATAAAGAGGGATCTGCTCTGACTGTGTGCTCAAGGGCAAATCATTAAAGATTCCTGCGATGCCTTCTGTCACTGCTTTGCCTTTTAGGTCACACATGCTCCCTAAAAAGCAGCAGAGGGCCATTTCAGTGCAATCAAAACATTCTTTTCAGCCCCTTCCTGGCTTTGTGTGTCTCAGAAATGGTCCTTTCCTGTGTATCAGTTGCTCAAGGAGAGCACGGTGTCATGAGAAAGTGAAGAGGCCACTTAAAGTCAAGAAAGGCATCTCAGCAAGATAACTGAAAGACGTGATGTGATATGCTTAAAGGCCCGAGTTGATTTTCAAGTCTGAATATTTTGCTTAAATTTGTGTTTCCATAACGTCACAAAATGAACCTCGGATAAGATTTTCATTCTCACTGCTAGTGGCCTTGGTTATCCAAGTCCAAGCATGAAACAGTGTAAGCAGTTTAAAAAAAAGTCTAACTGTGTATACAGCATAACATTTATCTTTTCATAGAAACAAATTGATAAAGTAGGTTCAGATTAAACTATCAGTTTTCTTTTAAACTTTGATTGTCTCGACAGTGTTAGTGTAGTGATCTTTTTTTTTTTTTTTTCAGGTAAAGAACTGATGACTTATATGCATTCCATTCTCTGACTTTACCCAATGATTCATTATTTGCTGTCTTTGTTATGTGACCAGACTAAACCAACACTTCCCCTAATTTGTTGCTTTATCTCTCCCACAAACACATGGCTCTGAAACTTTGACTTGTCATGTTTTTAATGTGAGTAAGATTCAGTGCACACAAATGTGCTGCAGTCCTACAAGATCCATCACAACATGTACCAGCAGCCAATTATCTTAAAAGATGAAGCAAAGACAATAGCAGCACCCCCGTGTGGGGAATTTTATACGTCCAAAATTAGCTGAAGTTATTTCCATCCACTGCTGATTTTAGTAAGTTGAGTTCTTAAGACAAAAAATTCCAGAATGACATACGTGCAGCGCTTTCAGGTTCTTAATTTAAGGTCTATAGTACAGTACTTTTAGTCCAGAAACCCGTGGAAGTTAGGTGTCTGCATGATAGGGTAAAAGGAAGTGCTGATTTGGTTTTTCTGAAGTATTTCTCAGAAATGAGATCATTAGATCACAAATGGTGATTCGCCTTTTAGGTCACACATGCTCCCTAAAGCTTGAGCTGTGAGTTACTTTTAGTTGTGAAATTATACATCGATTTAACCATAGCAACAGACGTTGAACTTGACTAGATAAACTGATGGGAAAAAAAAGAGAAATGCAATTCTAAAAGACACTTTGATCCAAACTTATGGATTCTCGTTAAACTTTAACCCCAAGATTATTTGAAACTGGCAAAATGAAACTGTAAGATGAGTTGATCACAAGGCTTTTTTTTTTTAAAGGTCAAACTAAGTTTTGCCTCAAATTTTAAATCAAGATACAAGAATCTGGCTGAAGTGTGACAGTGTGATTCTAAATAAGAGGACGCTCCAAAATAACTGCGACCGATCTATTGTCTTTTTTTGAGATCCCGTCTTGTTTATTTAAACACTTTAAGCGAGTGACTTCCTGTTGAGCGCATGAACTCGGGTTTGTGGGGGAAGGTTAGTGGCTCTCTGCGGATAAACTTATTTCACACATGAGGCGCAATGCACGGTGACAGCAAAGCCAAATCTATTTGCTCTCCTCTTGCAGGTGCATCATCGTTTCTCTCTCTCTCTCTCTCTCTCTCTCTCTCTCTCTCTCTCTCTCTCTCTCTCTCTCTCTCTCTCTATCAGGAGCAAGTTAATGTGAGGTGAAAATCTTCTCCCCTTCCTGCAGCCAGAATGCAAATACTGTTGAAAGCAACAGAGCATCTAAAAGAGAACACTTGAGTGAAATGATGTCTGAAACCATTTAAAAAAACAATTTAAACAGAGATGCTGCCTCAAGGGGTTCAGACTCAAACTGTTTCATTACAAAGAGGAGCAGTTTGGTTTCTGTGCCGAGTTTAATTTTGGACATCCGAAGCAGAAAGTTCGTTTTGAAGAGCTACTTAATAAGTTAAACAGGTCAAATGGAAGTACCGTATTTTGAGGGCAGATTTCACTCCTCCGCTGCAGTGGGAGCCATTAGTGTTGTACGGTTGAGGAAAAGAACTCGCCCCTTCGCAGATTTATTCTGCCTTTTTGTCACATTCAAAGTAAACGTTTCAGATGATCAAACGAGTTTTAAAATCAGTTAGTGATATTCTGATTAAAGATAAAAGAATCAGGTTTTGGAAGATTAATTAAATGTGTTGAGGGGGGGGGATCTCCCCTAAACTGAATATGTAGTTGTGAAGCTCTTTGCAGACAATGTCCATCAATAATTTGCAATGACTGGCAGAGTCTTTTTTTGTGAAGAAATTTCAGACCACTCTTTGTTGCCAAATTATTTTAATTCAGCCAGACAGGAGATGTCACATCATCTCAATCAAATTAACAGTAAGTCCAGATTTTAAGTATGTTTCATTAGTAATAAGTGAAACATTGATCAACGTATTTTATGTGTATTTGCTTAATGATTTTTCATTAGGATGTTTGACAAAATGTAGTGTTTGCTGCATATTTCATGACTGTAATGGTTTTATGTTGTAAAACAATTTGAACTGCCTTGTTGAGGAAATGTGCTATACTGTACAAATAAATTTGACTTGACTATAACTAGTCAGAGATTTTGGAATGGACATACTGGTGTGCTTTGGGTTGTGATCCTGCTTACACCTTAGTATAACATCACAAACTAATGACCTGATATTCTGCAACAAGATTTGGTGCTAGCGAGAGAGAGAAAAAAAGGTTCCACTAATGCTTCCAAGTTGTCTAAGTCCTTAAGTAGAAGATCAACCTCAGACCATCAAACACCATCTCTAGGTTTTGTTGCTCTTTTTCTGATGTTATGTGTTTGTTTTCTTCCAAAATGTTCCATTTCTGGCTTGTAAAAATTTTGTCTTCTCTTTTTTCTTGTACTAGATCTAGCTTTATCTCAGGAAAGTTCCCCACTGTTGGTGTTAATAGATATATTTCTCATCTTATGTTGCATTTGGATAGATCAGGGCATCACATGTTCCTTTTTGGGATGTTTTGTCACTTCATGATTCAAACAAATAAGTTTGGTTTAAGTGATTTCTTGATTTTACAGCTTTTATAGTGATCTGACCTCAGTTTGGCCAGTGAAACTGAACCAATGAAATGTGGTAAATCATACTTTCAAAGAGATGCAACTATATTTTTATATAGGGAAAGTATTTTTTTTCTTTAAATAAGCATAATCATAAATTGGAAACTGATTTCTGCATGCACTGAGGGTATTTTAAATGCTTGTGAGGCAAAAAAAAAAGCTAAAACAGAAGAAATTTGTAACACAGCAAAAACTTTACACAGCACTATACATTCAGGAAAGTCTACCTTAACAGGTCTCACTCTGGCCTTTCTGCCCTCCCTTTCCTAGTTTCCTCTGACACTCTGTCACACTCTCCATCTCAGCGGGACTCTTAGGAAGATTGGTTACCTCTGTCTCCCTCTCGCCTTCCCTCAGACGCAATCTCCCCTCGATTTTGTTCTCCCTTTTTCCGCCTTGCCTCCGTCTTCTCTCAGCGGGACCCTTGAAGGGATCTGCCCTGAATCCTGAATGACTTCTCTGCAAATTTAATGAAAGAAAAGCTGAACCGAAAAAAAAAGATATTCTAAGCTGACATTGACAAGAGGAAGGAGAGCAGGAGTGGAGATGTTTAAAGGCAGAAAGATGGATTGGAGTCATTGAAAAGCCAAAGAGGGTAGAAAGATAAGCCCCGTCTGCCTGAAAGCAAATTTCTGTCTGTGTTAATTTTACCTTTCTTCTGTTTGTTTCGCAGCCTCAACAATTCAGCAGCGTGACAAAACCAAGCCGAAAGCTAAAGGGCAAGAGGACTTGAGAAAACAATTAGAGGAATGCTGACCTGCATAAACAAACTCAGTTTAAGATTTTTTTTCCCCCCTCCAGATTAAATCACAACAACAAGGCAATTTCAAGAAAAGACACTCCTACAAACAAGCAATGTTTTGGTCCTTATAAGAGCAAAACAGACACGTTCTAACAGCATCTGTAAGGTGAACTTCCAAAGAGGAACAGAACGGCACAAGTTTGGACGGATTCGTCACATAGAGCTGTGCCTCCGGGTAACTATCTCATCTGGGATCTTCATGAAGAATGAGGAGCATGTGAAGTTCATTGTCAAGTCACTGGAAATCTTTGTGCTGATGGCTGATGAACTGACTTGTGCTCAGAGAGTTAAATGAGATATCAATCAGCTTTTAAAGTTGAAGCTACTCACTCGGATGAACAGCGCAAGTCGGTTATTTTAGTGTGCTGGCAGCGTTTCCTTTTCATCGCAATATAGACCTCTAATCTCTCCAAAGCTTTTTAAAACGTTTCTGGGAGTCCAACTCAAGTAACTGAGCTCTGCAGGCCAAACGTTATGGAAGGGAAGTTTCATAGTGCTCAGGATTTTTTCAGCTGGCTGTGGACCTTGGTTGTGGACAAACACAACCAGGGGGTCTACAACACCATCTGCCTGGTCGTCCTGCTGACGCTTCCTCTGCTAGTCTTCCTCACCGCTGTGGTGGTGTGCTGCCACTGCTGCTGCTGTCGCCATGTCGGCAGCTGCTGCTGCTGCTGCTGTGGACGCTCTTCGAAGTCGGCAGCGAAAAAGAAAAAGAATTCATCCAACAGCGAGGACTTGTGGATATCCGTAAAGGCTGGACCGACGACTCCTGATCGGGTCGCTATGGGAAGTAGCGAGTTTGTTTTGAGGATTACCTCTTCTGAGGATTACCGCACTGGTGCCAATCAGTAGTTGAAAAGATGTAGAAGTGGATGTGGATATTGTTCAAATAAAAAGAACTTCATATTGTTGTGGGCATACACATGGCTGAGACGAGTTTGTTTTTGTTTTTGTATATAAATACTTGTCACTTTGTATTCACATCATGCTGTGTGTTCTGGTTTTATGACAGTGTTTACAACGTTTTTATGAGCTTTTTTAGTGTGTGGTACATAAAGAAAAAATATGCAGACTCAAAAATATATATATAAATGCAAGTGTGTGCAGTGTGTGTGTCAGGTAGAGAGGCGTAGAGTTATTGGGAGAACTTTGTACTTAGAGCTCCCATGTGAAATTCAATGCATCCATATTTGGGAGAGGGAGCAAAGGAAAGGTTGCTCACTGCTCAAACAGCTGTACTAGCACCTATTTTCCATAGTGCAGACTGAGAAAAACAGCAGTGATATTCAAAGAGAGCCTTTATTTTATTATTTTTTAAAAACAATTTAGTGTTGTTCAATAAAAGATATTTGTCCATACATTGGAATCATGGACAGGGTTCTCACATTAACGGAAGATGAAGAATAGAGGCAGTTTGTTATGCAGGCGCCAGAAAACAAATTGAAATCATTTCTTTTTAGAAACTCAGCAGTGTGTGTATTACGGCTAGTTTTGGATTTGAAGCTCTGGAAAAATAAAAATATTTCAAGATATAGAAAAATAATTATTTACCAGTTTGGTTTTGGATTGATGTGCGTTTCAGTGCACTGCAACTTAACGATAGTGAATGCAAGACACTGCTTCAGTGCGGAAATAAGCATTTTTTTGTGAGTTTGATGTCAGATTAAGGGCACTATACAGATAAAACAGTTGCTCTTGCATAGAAAACCTTACAGAAGCACTTTGGAATTTAGACAGAAGGTGATAGAAATAAAAAAAAAAGCTATTCAGCTACTAGACATTATGACCACACTTATGTGTATAAGTTCTGTATATATGGACAATTAGAATATAGTTTTATTAAAATTTCTAAGCAATCTTTTGTTTTACTATTTTCTGAGTTCCCTCAAATATTGTGTGTCTATATATAAATATGGTATATGTACCACATGTAAACAAGTTTGATGAGCAACTAGTTTTGTTGCATTTCTGAAATACAGAAAATTGAAACTATTGAAATTGTATCAGATTTCGCCACATTTTTTATTTATTTTAGCAACTTCCTCAAAGTTGCTCAGCCGAAGTCTGTCTGCAGCATCATCTTTATTGATTAGCTTACTCTGATACCAAGTTGGAGGCCGGCTCCTCTCATTACAGCTTAGACAGACAATCTCCCATGTGGAGAGCAGAGATGTCTCTTCTGCTTAATTTTTGCTGTATACAAAAATCCTGTAAGCAAATAAATAAATTAAAGCCTTAGTATGAATGCATAATGTCCAGTGAAAATCAGTGCATAAGGCATCTGCAGTTTGTGTTTGTCAGTGAACACAAACTGTATTTGAAGAAAATGTATTTGAAGTTTGCAGAGCCAGTTTGCATTATTTGCAACCTTACTGTGGAAAACATTTTGAGGCAGATTTGTGATGATCACAGACAAGCTGTTCTATTTCCTGCCTTAGTGTATATATGAAAACGTCTTTTTCCCATCTTTTTCATTTACACATGGCTTATTTCACTTCAGTATTCAGTTATAGGCAACAACAAAGCCAAATGCCATAAATGTTTGTGTCTCAGGTTATTCATCCATAAATAGCAATAATTTCACTTGTTATACATATTCCATTTAAGTTGCAACCTATCACAAGTATCTGCTTATGATTGTGTATTTTTAAAGTCCCTCTGAAATAAATAAATATTAAAGTTTACTGGTTAAATTTCGCATCACCTGCAAATAATGAGGGAAGTGACATAAAATGAATCACCATTAAATTTTCTTTTCTTTTTCACTTGATCAGACAAAATAGACCTATAAAGATGTTTTTATTATCTGCTAAGAATGCCCATTTGGTTTTCTAAGGCCCAATGAGTTTTGACATGTTTTCAGCCAATCTAAACATGCTAGACATTTTTTTGTTTATTTGTTTAAAAAATGCTGACTTTATTGGTTTCCTTTTAATTATACTCTTGGTTAGATTTTATTGTTGTTCTGAATCCATAATTTATCGAGGCTTGCACAACAATCCAGCACAAAGTGGGAGCAGATAGGGAGAAATATTATAATTTTCTCAGTTTCTGCTCAACCTGAAGGAGTGGGATATTAAAGTTTGAACACTAAGCAATTTTGGTTGTGTCTACACTGATATCTTCATACTGACAGCTTAGACAATATTAAGAAAAAAAATACATCTATCCGTGTATGTCATGGAAAGTAAAGCTCAAGATAATTTTTACCAAGTGTCATCATGTGGGTGCAGATTTCCTAACATTCACAGCAATAATCAAAACTAAAATGTGATTACTTAACAGCTCTGCCTATATTTTATTCACATAAAATATAACTGGTTTTGCAGGATGCAGGTTTTTGCTGCAAGCAGGGAGTGAACTGCTAGTTTGGACAAATTGGGTGTGTTACTTGGATTTTGCTATGAAATCTGTATTTGATATTTGTTATTGTCACTAGAAACAACACCTGAAACAAATTTAGACATGTTACAGGCTTCTGCTGCTTCATACTGTTGTCATCATTAAAACTGGGTTACACACTCAGTTTTTTTTATTATTTTATTGACCCGTTTGGCAAAATAGTTGATGAACCCAATGTAAGTTGTATACTGGATAAGATGATGTCCTTTTAGTAATAATAAAAAAAAACCTTCAGTCAGGTTGATTTTATATCTTCGTCCACAAAGTTCATGAAAAGACAACATTTAAAATTAGGTATCGTTTCATTAGAGGTTTATATTAGAACAGAAGAACAGGTAATAAGCAGCAAATAGTTTGTGCAATTTCTTTTTTTTTTTTTTTTTTTTTACATATTTGTCAAAGCTGCCGGCATGTTGTGACAGTATGAGACAGATAATCCATGAACTGAGCTGCTAATCCCATCTGAAGAAATGCACCCTCCCAACCAAAAACAACCAACAGGAGGAGGGTCTTAGTGCAGTCATTCATCCTCATGTACTAGTTGTTTAATGTGCTAATGGCGGAGAAACTACTCACTGTTCCAGAAAAACCGTTCTTCCGCCGTCATTTGGGGCCATGCTAACTAGCCTGAACATTCACAACAGGCTCTGCTAGTTGAAGCTTAGCAGAGAGCAAGTGGAGGAAGGGGAGAAAAGAACAGCATTATGTGGAGGATGATTGACAATGCTAAGACCTGCTTCCTGGTTCTGATTGGTTGTTTCTCGGGAGCACTGGGAAAAGGAAGAGGAGTGTGATTTTTTTCACAGGTTATCTATTTCATACAATACTGTTACGACATAGTGACAGTTTCAACAAATATGTTAAAAAAAATTTTTTTTTCAAAAATTACAAATTGTAACTTAATCCCAAACAAGGAAAAATCTGCATGGTCAAACAAAATTAAAAATATTATTTTGTATTAAAAACATAAGTCTCTGCACAATTTCCAGCAAAGAGTAACTGAGTCAGGTGCTTCACCGCTAAATGACATCAAACCTCAGAATTGAGCTGGATTCATTTTCAGCTTACATTGTGCAAACCTTAGATAGACTTTTGTTTCAAGATTGCCTGTGTTTTCACCAGATAAAAATGCAAACATTGCAATAAGCCAAGAGGAAACAACCTAAAACAAGTAAACAAGAATCATTGGAGACACAATTAGGTAACATTACAGACCAAATAAGACCCAATCAGGGTGGGGGCTCATCACAGTGTATTTCTGAACAGCCAGATGGCAGATCATCCAAAGAGGTGCTGTTGCTAAGATTGTGTGAGGAGCAGTTTTTGACCCCCAAAATTTTGTACCAAAGCAATTGGTAAGAAATGACCTGTTAGAGCGATCTGACCTGATAATCCATGACAATGTTGATGAGCAATACTGAAATAGAAGTCAGTAGGGATAAAGCTGCCGGCAACATGCAGAATGCTTACTATGCCTGGAGGAATCATCTGTGAAATTGGGGTCAAACAGATCTCTTGCTGAGGCACAGTTCACTCTTATGATCTAAACTCTACGTAAAATAATTAAGGAAATTTTATGAGTTAAACATAAACCTTTCTCTTCTGTAGTTCTTTTTTTCCTCCACACCACAGAGCACATTTTTAAACACTCCCTTGTTTCCTAACCAAGGTCTTGCAAAACACGTCAAAGTGAACCTTGAGGGAAGTGCTGACCTGAATGGCACAGGCGGACAAATGGCATATGTATGTCGGCAAACTCATATTGTCCTCTGTATATATTTAGACACACAGAAATAGGGAAGAAGAGAAGAGGAAATCGGCCAGCTCTTCCAACTTTCTGTTTGCTCTTGCACTGAGCAAAGCACTTACCTCTTAAAGCAATGGTAGAAACCAATCTCCTTAAAGTAATTTGCTGCCACTGTCTCAGACAGCCACTTGCATCACTGAGCCCTTGTGAGACATTTCATTCCCAAGCTGAAATAAAATACATCGGCAAAAACGGTTGTCACATTTTATGCATCTGCCTTCTCAGAGTCTGATGGATTCTGATGAGTAAACCGTAAACAACATTATCCTTTCACATTCTTCTTCGGCTATTGTTTTTGGAACAACGCTGCAAAACTCCTGTCTTGTTTGATCAAGTCATATCTTTTGTCTAAATCTTTTTTTTCTTTAAGTGATTTGGTGTGCTTCTTGTATCCTTTAGCTATGTAAAGTGGTTCCTGCTAAGACAGCCAATGCTCTCTCGCTATTGGTAGATTATGTGACAGAGAATTGAGAAATAGTTTCGAGACCAGACGGCGAACAGTCATCAGTTCCAGCAAGGGCAGTTACTTAACTCCTCTGTGATGAAACTGCTCTGTACTTTGGAAACTGTGGTTCTATATTTAAAAGCAAACAACTAAAAAGTGGTTTACACAATTACGCAATTTAGAAGATCAAACCGCATTTAAAACGAGTGTGAACCTTAAAACTTTGTTCTCATGGCCAGTATCCATGTTGGAGCTTTGGTGCCCTTGACAAGATTATGGTCTAACCCCCTGAGAAAGAAGGTATAGCCAGTTTATTGGTACAGTAAAAATATACTTTTAGAGCAACCATGTATCGACCAGTGTGCTCAATATGTCTTCAGTGAATCTGTTCAGGACAGTTGATAGTAAATAAGATTTATCTGACAACTGGATGTGTTTAACTTAGCCAATTATTTAGTTGAGAATATGGATAAAGCAGAGTGGATTGCACTTCTATAGTTAGACAGCAGTTACAGTTGTGATCCTTGGCATAATAAAAAAAAACAGAGCTGCAATATGCTACATTTGATAAGCACAGATAAGCTAAGTGGGAGATGTTCAAACCAAGCGACACTTAGAGCAGCTATGTCCCTCACCAGCAATAAATACCAGGTCCAATATTTAATCTAGAAATATTTATGTCAACTACATTCAGAAGAATGTAATAATAAATGGAGCTAAATTAATGTTCTTTACCTTTTCATTCAACGCTTTTCTACCCTATTCTGTTAACACTAGGAACAAGCTTCATCTTGAGCTTCATCTTGTGAAGTGTGAAATGTCTTGGCCATGAAGAATTGTTGTAGTTCTTATTTTGCTGAATGGGCTTCGTCGGGGGAGTGGGTATGACTTTGGTTGCATACGAGATGGAAAAAAGACGAGCTCTCCCTGAGCGCCATACATAGAAAAGCCAATCCTGAGCCAGGTTCAGCAAAACTCTTGACCAATCACAACTTAAGCCTATAAAATGATTGAGAAAAGGGCAAGGAACTCATTAAAAAGGATTTATTTTGTGACACTACAGTGAAAAAGCATTAATAATGCCAGTTTGAAAACATAATTAGTAAGGAAAATATTATTAATCCGGATCTGATTTGAAAATGTTCAATAATTCTAATTAGTTACAAAATTTTAAAATGAAAAGCTTTGCAGCATCAAAAAATGTACAAAGTTCATCAACTTTAAATCCATTGTGGCAGATTGGCTGATTTATGGGCTCTACGTCCTTGTCACATAAACTGTGTATGTGATAAAAGTGTTAAGAAAATCTAATTAAGCAAAGTAGGAGCCAGCGCAACATTAATAGCATCTGTCAGCTTTCCAGATTAAAAACGGGAGTTTGGTCATTCAGTTTTCGAGAACGGCACAAACAAATGTCATTGTTATTGACGTTTGATGGGGACACGTCACATTGATTGATATGAGCTGTCCCCCGTCGTATGAATGTAAAGCAGGAGCAATTTGGATTTTCGAGGCTGCAATCAGTTGTTATTTTCTGGCTTGTGTCATATCGACTTATGTGATGTGACAGTGTTGGATGCACAGTGGCAGCATAATCAATAGAGTAAGGGCACATGCTTCAGCAGCTGACAAATGAGCCATTCATTAAGCACACAAGTAATGCTGCTTCCTTTTGTTAATCCCCTGAGGATAAAGTAAAATTGTAACGCCACTATGACTCCAAAACAGGGTTAAGATTAATATAATAATAGAAGATAAAAGAAAAACTTTATTTATAGATACTTTTTCTGGTTTTTAGTCAGATTGTCTAAAAAACAGCGAAACATGATTGCTAAAAATGCATGTTCTTCAACGTAGCATGCAACCTTATTCAACCGCGTTTCTTGTTGACCATTTTTCCCCACAATCACACTAAACTGGGGCTTTCTGATTTGTTTACAAACAAATAATAAGTTACTATGAGTTATTTTTGGTTGCTTTAGTTATGCTCTTCTTTCTCCAAAGATTATACAATATTTGAAGCACACATATCTGCTTCAAATATGTGTGGTCTATCTACATTTGTACAGAAACACCAAAATCTAGTGTGATCAAAGGTTGATGGTGCTGACTGCTTCTGTTGCAGTTTTTGGCCGCTTTCCTATTTGTTGTGGGCGTTTGAGACTGTACTTTTTCCCTCTCTGGCCATCAGCGATCGCTTCTTTCTGCTGGACAACACTCCCACGGGTCGGATCTTCATCTCTGTGAAGTCCAGGGATGTTAGATGTCCTTTCCATGGCTCCCAGTTGACTCCCTAACAGCAAAACAGCAAATCAGGATCACAGTAAGCAGGGGTTGGGGGAAAGACGGAGGTAACAGAATTGTGAAGAAGGCCAGGTAGAGACAGATTCAGAGCCACAGAAAAAGAAAGTGGCATGACAGACAAGCAAAATAAAAGAAACTAATAAATACCGCCTCAGGGTCCATATTCTGTGAGTAGAAACCTGTTTTGACTGTTATTACATTTTGGCAGCAAACACTGGAGTAGAGATCTGCAGCAAAAATACTACAAATAGAATCTTGACAAGAGCAGAGAAATCCCCTGGCTTTTTCTGAAGTGTCCATCTCTCTAAGACATAATAACCACTGTTTTTTTTTTTTTTTTTTTTTGCCTATCAGACTACTGACACACACTACTGGTTTAAAGCTGGCTCTTGAAATGTGTTTTTTTTTAATCATTGGATGATGGATTTTAGTCATTTTGGCTGTTCCCCAGCATTACTGAAACCAAGCTATAAGCAAAGGGCTGGGAGCAAGTTGTCTTAATTTCTAAAAAAAAAAATAATGTCATGCTGAGCAATTTCCTTCTGTCTATAATTAAGCATAACTGTAAGAGATGCTACATAACCATGATATATTTTCTAATAGTTGTGTTACGGTATACTTTTAGAAACTGCAGCAGAGGAAACAGATATTTTTGTGACCAAAGTTGCATGCAAGTCTTCTGTAGAAAATTACCAGAAATATACAGTTCTCTCAGTGGTTATCGCCACTCCTAATGAAGATGTGAAGCTATGTAAAAAGTAATCAAATATGTTTGTTAATATTCCAGTAGCATAAAATCACAGCAAAAATGGAGAGTTAATAAATCTTCCATATGCTGCATGTCGGTCAGGATATATGAAGTTCTATTGACAAAGAATGCTAATAAAATACCAGATAATCCCTTTGATTAAATGCACCAAAATTTAAAAGAATTGTTTTCTAAAAATGCATTAGAAATTTTTAGAAAACAAATTTGCTTAAGTTTAAGATTTGAAGAACAGGAAATTGTAAAACCTTTAAAACTCTCAAGATTTTCAATGACTTCTAATAACATTATTTGCCATACAATTACTAATATTTCTGGGAATTGTCTGACTTTGACAGCTAATGTACTCAAGAAAGTAATAAATGGAATGAAAGGGGTTAAAAAAATAACTAATTAGAAAATAAAAACAAGGCAAGGGAAAAAGCAGTGTAACAAAATCAGACTTAAAAAATGTATTGTGTTCTAAAAAAATTTAATTTCTTCCCTTCTAATATTGTGACCACTTAGCCTACCCTAAATGCTGTTTTACAAAGGAATGCTACATTTATCTTGCAACTACGTATATTTACTTCACCGAGGCATACTGAACACTGACCAGAAAGTATTGAAAGTATTCAACAAGTATTCAACAAGCCAGGTAATAAAGGCAAAATGTCCTCCTTGTTCACTCACCACACTGTGTGCGTTGTCTCCCCATTTACCATTAAGGTTGGCCAAGTGACAGTTTGCATACCACCAAGCTCCTTTGTGGCTCCTTGCACAGTTAGTTAACGCAAGATCATTATCTGAATCTAAGGTGGTCCAGGGCCGGCCTTGGTGGTAGGTCATGGCATCACCTGAAAGTCATCAATAAAAGCAAGATTTCTGTAAATACTTTATATTGGCTTGTATTAATCTGCCTAGGTATTCTGAGTCATGTTTCTAGAAGCAGGGGGATTTATAAAAGTAGAGAGGATTCAGGCATGTAGTAGATGTTGCCTCAGCAAACTCTGGGTTATATGCACACTATGTCTCATTTTGCGAATATGGTTTTGGAGCATATTTAAATACTGCATGTTTTAAAAACCCCTTCTCTTTAAATATTCTGTCTGGCTTACTGTAACCTTTTGAAGCAAAAATCTCACACACTGCTAAAGTGTGTTTACATAATGGTTGGTGTACACGGGGTTTCAAACCCCTCAATTACTGCCCCCATCTGTCTTGTTTCTAAATCGGCCATCACATCCTCAGTATGCATCACTGTATGTGGGTGTTAAAAATAAATTATAATTTATGAAAGCAGTGCTTCCAGTTCTCACATACACAGACTTTTACATACTGAGACCCACCTGCTGTCCCTCTGTATTTGCCAATGGTGAGCTTGAATCTCTGCCTGACCGGAGCGATCTTAAAGTTGTCATAAATGGCGTACGCTCTCTCTGAGCCCAGGCCCAAGTCGAACCTGATCTCGTACTGCGTGGGAGTGTTGGTTAGCTCGTGTATCTTATCCAAACCTGTGACAGCAAATAAGCAGATGCAGAATTTGTAGGGAGTATATGATGCACAATTACAGCGCGTATGAGCGTGTTTTATGGTCTGTAGATAAACCTCCCCCACACAAAATACAAACACAAAGTCGCTCACCAATCCAGAACTCCTCTGTCAGGTTGCCAAAGCCTGCTATGTACTGCCTCCAGCGTTTCATGAAGTCCAGATTCCCAGTGTTACGCCGCTGAAGTACCTAAAAGCATCAGGAGCGAAATTTTACTTACAGATGCCGGATTGTAAATATGTAAAAAGAAACTACTCCTAGATTGAGTAAAAGTTCATTTTTCAAATAGGCTTAAAACTTGTCGATATTTTCTGTATTGAAAAGTGGTGAAGAAGTATTTGCCCCTTTACATGTTTTATTGGTTTTTGTATTCTTTTGTTTCACTTAAAGGTTTAGTTCAAGGAAACGCAGATCCAGTTCATCAAACTACCACCATCATTTTTGAATGTAGGTGTTATATTTTTTCTGAGATGTTATGTTAGTTTTGCCAAACATAATGAAATGAACACCTTTCATTCCAGTCCAGTCCACAGAATATTTTTCTGAAAGTCTTATGGCTCATCAAGATGATTTATGCAGTTTATGAGACAGGCCTTTCTATTCTGTTTGATGAGCTACGGTTTAAGCGTTATGCTCTGTCTTTACTCCCCCATGGTCTCAGCACGATCTTCACGAGGAGTGTGGCAAATTTCATGGTTGGACAACTGATCTATTCACATTCAACAAATAATATCATCTAATACCTTTCCTATTTACTCACCTTATCTTTGTCTAATAAAAAATAGCCTGATGATTTGAAACCTTTAAGTGTGACAAAAAGGCAAGAACAGAAGTTTGCTTTTTTACAGAACTGCATTACATAATAAAATTCTACATAATTTGAGAAGTCAGTCAAAATAATATACCAGCCAACCGCCTCCATCAGTGGTCATGTCACAGTAAGCCTGTATTGGCTTGGATTGGTTATTGTTAATGTAGACAGTATACACGCCGTTGTTTTTATTGCCGTTCTTCATTATTTGTCCACAGTCCATAGGGAAGGGGTACAGCAGAGCAACTAATAACAACAAAGGGAAGGAAAGTCATATTAAAAAATAGAATACAATGACAAATAGCAGAAAGTTGTTCTTAGTTGAAGAATGCTGACCTGTTTTGAAGAAGGTCTCCACCACCTTACTCCTTTTACTGCCCCTAAATGCGTAAATGGTGACAATGTACCTCTTTCCCCTCTCCAGTTTGGACGCAGCGAAGCGTCTCTTGCTGGAGGCAAGCCTATTTTCAATAGTCTGGTAAAATAAAAGAGAAAAACATGTTTTTACGATATGTACAATGATAATTATCTTCATAATCCTATCATCAGGCCAAGTGAAGACTTAGATTAAATTAACTCTTTTTTTTTTGCAATCTTTTCATCCTTGATTTGTTTTATCTGTGACCACAAGAGGTCAGCCTTTCAAAGCACTTAAATTCAATGTCATAGCTTTTACAAAAATAGAAACCAGTTATGGGTTTTAAAAGATTAGAAAAAGATGTGAAATGTTCTCCAGACTCTGCTTTCAAGCAAGCTATTGATTTGGACCACCAGACACCGCCATTAGAAGTTGTGCTTTTTAAACATTCATAGTTTTATCGACATTTGAGTCTAAAGGAAGAATGGAGCGGCACTGAATGCAAGTGGCATGGGGTCCGATGTGAAGTTTACACAGCCAGTGATAATTTAGGAAGCCATGCCATCTGCTGGTGTTGAGCTATTGTGTAAAGTTCAAAGTTGGTGCAGCCGTCCCTTTGAAACTTCAGAGCACTTAATGCTTAACTCTGCTGACAAGCTGTACAGACAAACTGATTTCAGAACTTGGCATATACCCACACTGCTTAAAGTAGCAGTAAATAGTTGAAGGACCCTGGTATCACTGTGCTTGGTTAGCCAGCAAAGTTGAGCAACCTAAATCCAATCGACAATCTGTGGGGAACAGTCAAGAGGAAGACGAGAGACACCAGAACCAACAAGGCAGACGGTGTAACCCAGGCTTCCTCATCATTCAGATAACCACAGGCTGATCTGCAATGATGCAGTAATTTATGGAAAAGGATCCTTGATCAAGTATTGGGTGCATATATGGTACAACACATGACCAAACTTCCTGTTCTATTTTTTTTAATAAGTTTTATGTAATATTCTTATTTTCTGAGAAAGTTAATTTTCATTTTTGTTAACTATAAAACATATCCTTTAAAATGGCAGAAATGAACACTTGGAATACATGACTATGTTTAATGAATCAAAATAAGATGCTAATTGAATTACTGAAATGCAATTTTCAATTCCCTAAGTTATTGAGACACACCTGCATCCTAAAGTGAAATGATCTACACTTATCAGTAACTTGTAAGGACATGCACCCATTTAGTTGAGAAAATGTTAAACAAACCAAGCAGTTGAGTACCTGCAATTTTCCTTCTGCCTCTCTATAGGTGAGGATATAACCATCAATGTCGGCCAGAGGAGGACCCCAAGTCAAAGAAGCTGAATCCTGCGTCACATCTGAAGCCTTTAGATCCTTAGGAGAGTCGATTTCTGTAGACATGAATGCAAATCAGATAGGATCACAGCAAAGAAACATCTTATTCCTTTACACATATAACATTTTGTGCTGCATCTATTCAAGTGAATTCTCCGTAGACTCCCAAGAAGGTAATCTTTACTTTTGATTATTTCCATTGTTTTAAATTTTACTAGTGTTTTTCTTTAGCTCTAAAGCTCTTTATGGTAAGCCATCGTTACTCTTTTCATAAGTTTAAAGTGGGTTTTGTGTGACTTTCAAGTCTTGCCTCAGAAGCATGTGGCACCTGCCAGCTCAGTTTTAGTTGCAGATAAGCTGGCAGGTTTGCTTGCTCTTATTGAAATGCTTTGAAAATGTTATTTGAAACACATGCTGCAATATTGTGTTTGATACAACGAGGCGAGCTAAAGCAGCGGGCGCTTTCACCTCCCATGGATCAAAATATTAAAGAAAGCGACACCATAAGGCCCAAAATCATCACAGACAATTCAGCAGTTTCACTTCAGAAGCATTCAAAGTTCAAGTTAATTTCTGTACAAAAATACATTTGAAAAGTCATGCGGAATGTCAAAGCGTGAAAAGTGACAAATGGCATCATTGATAACACAGGTGGTGGACAAAATTCTCCTTAAAGAAACTTAAGTTTAAAGGAGTTCTAAAATTTTATTGGTGCTATTACTCAGCAAATAAACGTAATAACACATCCCTTTATGCAACCCAGATGATTTTTGATGCAACAACTTTTATGTTTGAAGTCAGCACTACGCTGGTCTCAAGCCACTGATAGAGTCTGACTATTTATGATGAAATGTTTATCTAAAACGCTGCCATTTACTGCCTAATTGAAAAAGAGTTAGCTTTCACTTAGAGTTCCCCAGAGATTTTACAGATCATCTGGCAAATACAAAGATGGCCCTGTTGCCAGCCGCTCACATGTGCAGCCTCTTTTTATACCGAATTATGAGACGTAACCAGTGACTTGGCTTCGTCTGTGGGAATTATTTCTTAGTTGAAAGTGAGCTTTGTTCACCTGTGTTCTGCAATTTAGTAGTTCACTATATCACAGTTCATATAGGGCCTATAAATAGTTACATGCCCTTTTGTTTATGGAAGTCCCTAGCAAAGATCAAGTAATCTGACAACCTCTGTTGTTCTGTCACAGAACATGAACAGGTGAAATCAGATGTTTACATACATTGTATAAGAAAAAAAGAAACGTAGGCCAGTTGGGATTACTAAATGATGACATCATGGCTTTGGTTGGTTAACACAAAGTATTTCAGGTACATCTATAGACCAGTAGATTTATTTTAGGTCAACACCTGAAACGCATCTCCTTTGGAGACATCATGACAAAATCATGATAAATCAGAACTATTTTAGTGACCTTTGATGTTTTATGATATGCTAAAATGTTATGCATGAGTTGCTCTTTACAGCTGCCTTCAGCTGCTTTCTGGCCCAGGACACAGTTGTAAACGGGATTTTAGGATTCAGTCTGTCTTTCATGGTGAATTACACCATGAAAACCATAAAAATAAGAAATAATGCTAAATGATCCTAATGTTCAGGAAGGATGTTGGAATCCCAGATAAGAGAATACTTTGATACAAATAGTGTCTATCAAGCACAGAATAAAAGGAAAATATGTGGACGGGAGCTGGTAAGAGTGTCATTATTTACAGTCACAAGATTCCTTTTCCAAACTTCGGATAAAAGTCCACTTAGCAAGAAAGAAGCCATAACAACAAAAGCAACATAAAAGTGTGTATGGTTTTATGAAGGTGAAATCAATGTGTTTGGCCACCATGAGCATCATAATTTAGTGGTTAGCTTACAAACTTGAACCATCGTAACTATGAAGATTTGGGTAGTAACAACAAGCTGTGTGAGTGTTTTGCTCCAGGTGGACTTCACAAACTGGATGGCATCATAAAGAAAGACCATTGTGTGAAAATATTAAAGGACTGTCATGACACCAGCAAGGAAATTGAACATTGGATTTTCTGAAGGTAAATCCATTGCACGTTGTAGTGCATACTATACTGCAAAGTGCATTAAAGATAACAAAGTCAATGTTTTGGGGTATCACCAAAACTCTTATGTCAACTAACAGAAGATTTGTGGGTAAATATGTATGGACAAAACAATCTATGCTTATGACTTAGTTACACAGATTCTTTCAGGAAAATGGGACCAACAGTCTGAAAAGACCAAAAGTAATTTAATCGACCTCTTTATCTGTCAAATTGTGCCTTTTCTGCCTCTCCACCTAAAATTTCTCCAACGAGATTGCCTCCTTTACTCTCTATGGAGCCTTTGTTACCTCAAAATTAATGCCATATGTTCTTCACCTTGACCGGCTGGAAAATATTTTTTAAAGGTTCCACACTGAGATCTTTTTTTATTAACCGAAACAGAGTAATAATCTATTTAAAACTGAGTATGTAGCAACAGCTGGGACGCAGCGCTAAATGCAACTTTAAAATTCCTGGTGGAACTCCCAGTTTCCAGGCAGAACAATTGGTTTTAGGGTGGAAATTTGGTTGGAGATATTATGAAAAAAGGCATTAATTTGGCAGACCATTTCAAGAAACAGTAAAATTATATTACCACTAAAAGCAAACTGCCTGTCTTCATCATACCGACCTGTCTTTGCTACTGTTGAAATCTTCTGGGACATTTTGTCCTCCTTGATGACCTCTTGTCAGCAAGTAAGAGGTCATCTCTGTGTTGCTGGGTTTTTTTTTATAATCTGAGAATAAATTCATGAATTTCCATTTCTCTGATGACACACTAAGGATAGACTGTTTTCTTAAGACTTTTTCCGACAACCTCTGCCACTGAGAACAGAGATGGATCCAGCAGAAACCAACAGAGTGTGGACTAAATGGTCTGTATTTGTCAGCTCTGACAGGAATCATGACATTCAGACATCTGAACTTATTTTGGGGAAGAGGAACATGGTAAAGTGATTGTACAGAGGGGTTCATGTTCTATAACTGAAAGAATAAAAGTAATGAAAACTGGCTGACATGTATCAAATAAATATTGCATTCTGGTCAATTTGCACAACACTTTCTGGAGCTCTTAAGAAAAATCACAAAAGAAAATCTTGGTCGCTGTTCAGACAGGGATTCATGAGGCAACACAAAAAAATTATTTCTCAAGCAAATCTTTTCAAATCTTTGCTTTTTATGAGGGAAAAAAAATCTAATCCAGAAGTGCTTCAATTGGAGTGGAGATGCAGAATATTTCAAATCACTGAAGCTAAAACGTTGCTGCCATTTAAGACTGCTGAGAATAGTGTTTAATCTGAGAGCCAAGTTTCTCCAGGTATCCTACCCTCCTCCTCTATCAAAAGCTATCTTATCCTGTGCTGGTGAGATGAAAGGTACTCCAGGGAATTCAAGTAAAAGTGATAGTACACTCAAGTTGTAGATTAATGAATAAACTGAATAAACTGCTGCTGACATTATCTCAGAAGGAGCTAATGAGGAGGAAATTGTGGCGTTCAGACTTGTTTCAGCCTTAAAGGACGCTGCTGAAACAGACTTTGATGCCTGAGATGAGAATCCTTTTGAATAAAAGATTCTGAGATAAAGTTCTCTAGCAAGTATAAAGAGCTCGCTTCTCTGAGAACACAACAAGGGAGTTGTATCTTGACGTGTGTACCAAATAAAAGTAAGGATGATTCTAAGAGTTTCCGTACATTGTGGTCGTGACAGGATGAAAGAAAATCAAAGGCCTTTCTCAGGATATGTGTATCACCCTTCTGATCCTGCATGGATCAGCTGAGGGAGACATGAGCCAATACATCAAGAAAATTAGATGCAAAGAAACGCAAAATTGTTCAATTGAATTGTTTTTTTCATCTTTTTCACAAAAATTGTTTTGATAAATCCTTTTATTCTTTCGCTATTCTAATTTTTTTCACCTCCGTTTCTAAATAGATTGTAGTAGACGGTGCTAAAAGGCTGTAGAAAGACTGAATGCAGAGCGGTTGTTCAGCTGAGCTAAAAATAGCTTTAATAAAAGCAAGTGCATGTCCACAAGGTCCAAGAAAGTCGAGTGCAGTGACATATGTCCCAGAGGTTGCAGAAGACTTAAGGCTGGGGCGTATTCATGTAGGAAGAGCAAAGACAAAGTCCACACCTAAACAAGTGGGAATCTGAGTCAAGACTTAAACATAAACATTCTCAGAAACTGGTCATGCAATCTGATTGAACATTTGCTACTTTGTAAAAAAATAAATAAATAAAATGGGGGAGGGAATTTAAATCTCCAAAAGTTAAAAAGTGCTAGAAAGATATAAAGAAAACACGTAGTGGTAACTGCAACACCTTTTCTATAAAACGTGTTTTAAAACATGTTTTATGAGCCAATACATCAAGAAAATTAAATACAGAGGAATGCAAAAACATGTTTTATATGGGAGATATTTCTATAAAGTCTTAGTTCACAGGGACTGCCTACTTTGATTAGGTGACTCAGAGTAATTGTCAGGAATTTATTTTGGTGTACCAGAATGAAAGGTCTAAATATACAGTATATGTACCAAAACGTGGATAAACTTCAAGGGGTATGAAGTCAAGGTCCTGGATAGAAGAGATATAAAAACATGAGGCTGAGTAGATGTTATCTCTGGAGGAGCCAGCTTTAAAGCTTGACTTAATTCAAAGTTATGGCGACTATTTACTTTATTTTTAGAACAGTTATGCTCATCATGACTTAAAGAGGAAGTTGGAAAAAATATAAATGAATTCATAAAGGAAAACTATAAAATACTTTATGGACATTATAAATGGTTCGGTCAGTGATGCATTTTAAGGTCGCACATTTCTCGAGTTTACAAGCGGGACACATGGTTGCCTGATTAAAAGAAATGCAGTTACAGGCTATTTGAATTCCTTAATGGTTCAAACAAGGACATAATCAAAGAGAAAATTGGTTCACCAAAGCCTGATATGTGACACCTGTTTCAGCTTGTGTTGAGATTGTCCTGCTGGCTTTGTCTCCCCTCACAGCTTTGATGTAGACATTGTAGATGAACGCAGGCCGTAAACCAGTCAGCACATAAGAGGCACTATCAGGCCCCACAAGGATCTCTTTACTAGAGCCGTCAGGTAAAGTGTAGGTAAGGATATAGCCATCTATTTCTGCTTGGATTGGATCCCAAGAAAGGCTGAAGCTGGACTCGGTTTCGTCTCTGGCTATGAGGTTAGCTGGACCATCCAGTTCTAGAGAAACATGTTAGTAGCTGATATTAACACACATTTCCATATAGCAAACTGCATGAAAGAGGTAGGTGGAAAAAATAAAACCGTTTCAAAGATCCCAATCCAACTGGGTAACAATATTCTTGAAAGTACATGTTGTAATTTATACATTCAATAAATTAGAATATACATTGTCATGAGGCTCATTTGTCAGATAAAAAGTTTACCACCTTTAAGCAGGTATTTAACATGTTCTTCATTAAGGCTACAGTTCTGTATTAAATGTTTTTTATTATTATTATTATTATTATTGTTGTCCTGATGTAGTATTCTAACTTTAAATGTCATGTTTCATTATATGCAAGTGGAAAATTATCATAATTAACAGAAATAAAGAGTTTCAAGCATCCATCTGTGTGTAATTAATCTATATAATGTGTTTCACTTGGTGATAAAGGTCCAGAAATAAATTGACTTTTTTAATGATATTCTTATTTATTGAATAGGTTTTATCCATCATTCTGTTATCATCTCAGTTTTACCCTGGAAGAAAGAAAAAAGTAAAGTTGTAAATTTTAGAAATTTGTCACAAAGTCTTAAGATTATGAAGTGTGGTGGTTCTAAACAAAGAGATGCGGATCTGAAACCTGTCTCAGCTTGTGTGGATATTGTCCTGCTGGTTTTGTCTCCCCTCAAGGCTTTGATGTAGATAGTGTAGAGGACTGCAGGCCTTAAACCAGCCAGCAAATAAGAGGTGCTTTCCAGGCCCAAAGAGATTTCTTTACTAGATCCATCAAGGGAGGTGTAGGTTAGGATGTACCCATCAATTTCTGCCTGGACTGGATCCCAGGAAAGGCTGAAGCTGGACTCGGTTTCATCTTGAGCTGCGAGGTTAGCTGGGGCGTCCAGCTCTAAGGGAAGATGTTAGTAGTGTATTTAATATATAGCTCTATAAAGCAAACTACATAAAATAGATGGGTGACAAACTGCAAACTGACAAAAGATCTCAATCCAATTCAGTTCATGTTTTTAACTGAGACTTGGAACATACAGTTCAACTCAGAGATGTACATTTAATGTAGAAAGAAATGCAGGACATTTTTTTCTCATTGTCTGACTTTAAATCAAGATAAACACTTTGTGTATTAGGGCTGTTAGGAGTATTATTTATATCACCCTAACACAAGAATAATGAGAGAGAAAATATTTCTTTTTCACTGCTTTTCAACAATTTCAGAAATGTACATTCACAAAGTTCACTTTTCTTTAAGAAAGCCCAAAAGGTTTCATAATGGCTCTGCTGTGGATGTATATTAAGGCAACACCTCCTTGTGTGATGTTGTAAAAGTAAAGATCTCAGGAAGAAAACTGGGGAACTCCACATTTGTTTGAGGCTACAATTTACAGAAGGCTGAGATCTGTTTTAACCAAATAAGAATAAACACTGTTGCAATATCCAGCCTATTCGAGGTTATCTTTGCATATCTAACCCAAAGCAAAAAAAAAAAAAGGCTCATATGCTGATTAATGATAAGAGTTTCATTATCTGCATTATGCTGCACTGATATTAAATGAAACATCAGTTGGTGAGGAGGAAACTACTCATTTAAAAGCAACATTGTCAGCTGTATTACAGATTTGCAAGAGCATAAATTCCTTATTTTTTAAAATATTTCCAGAGGTCTGACAAAACTAAAATTGACATGTTTCTCCATAAAGTATAAAGGAGAAACTTGCCAGCCTGTGAGCACCACACTCCCTGCAAAGCACGGAAGATGCAGCATCAGTTTTTAAGGTTGTTTTCCTACAGCAGAGATTGTGACACTTCACAAAATAGATGGCATCATGGGGAAAGAACGTCATGCTGAAATACTGGAGCAACATTTGAAGATATGAGCCGGGAAGTTAAATGGCCCTAGTCATTCTTTCAAATTAGTCACAAAGTGGGTCAAGGGTAACAGAGTCAATGTTTTAAATTGGTCATCACTTGCACCAGTTTGGTGATAAATCGGCTGGAATTACAACAAACTATTACAAGAAAATAAAGGAAAACTATGCAAAAAATTCAAACAATGTCAAAATGCAGGCAATTCTGCTAACTACTAAGAAAATATATCTAGACTTTTAAATTAAAAAAAAGTAAATTAATTAATTAATTAAATAAATAAATATTGCACTCAAAATTCTGGCATTTAGTAAACAGAAATAATAATTTAAAGCAGGAAACATTTAGTCTTTTGTAGGTAATTAGTATCAGTACAAACAAAGGTTTTTTGTTTGTATGTACATATCTGGTTTGAGTTGTACATTAAGCTTTATTTTGCTATCTTGTGTCTTACGTCCGACTATAATTTTTTTAAATTATTTTCCTTAACATGTCACCCAGCTATTTATCATGCTAGAGGAAAGACGTTTCTCAAGTTTAACAAATAAGCTTCAAGCCATTAAAATGATTAATTGCTGTGGTTGTGAGAAAGTTGTAGATCTGAAACCTGTCTCAGCTTGTGTTGAGGTCTTCCTGCTGGCTTTGCTTCCCCTGACAGCCCAGACGTAGACAGTGTAGACGACCCCTGGCCTAAGGCCAGTGAGCACATAAGAACTATCAGATCCAACTGGGGTTTCCTCCCTTGACCCATCAATGGAGCTATAGGTGAGCATGTAGCCATCAATTTGTGCCTTGGAGGGATCCCAGTAAACTCTGAAGCTGGAGTCTGTCTCATCTTCGACTGAAAGGTTAGTAGGAGCATCCAACTCTGCACAGGAAGTTACATTTAGTAGACATAACTGTAATTGTTAAAAAGCAAACAGCGGAATAAAAACTACACATCTATGATTTAGCAAGGTGTGAGTTAATGAGGTTAAAAATAGTGATGATGTCAAACTTGTAAAAAGCAACTTTGGTGTTAGAATTCAGATAATATTTTGCATCATATTAATTTGTTGTGCTTTCTTTAAAGTGACCCAATTGAACAGCTTTGTAAAAAACAAGTAAATGATGAAATCCAACTCTGACACTGTTATGCTAGCAACAATATTATGGGCATATTATGAACTATGTTAATTTAAAAAAAAAAATCATGCAAATACTAAGCAGGTAAACCTTTTAACTCCATTTCTGACCTGTTCCTTATCATAGATGCATTTTACAGGACATAACTTCTTAGATTATTTGTCTATACATTTAGTTATTATCACAAAAGCATTATTTATGTCATTCTATGAATTTTGGTGACAGTGTGAAAAGACTTAAGTTTCTTTTAACACTGCAATGATCCAGAATGCAGAATCAAAATTAACAATTTTTTTGTTTGTTTCTTACCTTAGCTGTGAACCGAAGATGAGAAGCATTAACCTAAATGTTAGCTTACAGATAACACAAAATCAAATCAAACTCACAAAAGAGGCCTGGGAGTCTCACTCAATGTTTACCCGTTTCAGCTTCAGTTGAACTCTTCCCACTGACTTTGTCTCCCTTGAAGGCCCAGATGTAGACCGTGTGGAGGACCCCAGGCCTCAAACCAACCAGCCTGTAGGAGGTGCTGTCACGCCCTACAAAGATGTCTGAGCTGGAGCCTTCAGCAGACGTGTAGCTCAACATGTAGCCTTCGATTTCCGCCTGGGCTTTATCCCAGGAGACAGTTGCGGTGTCTTCAGTTACTTCAGTAGTGACAAAGTTTGTTGGGGCATCGATGTCTGAACAAGAAAAAGTACAAAGCAAAATAGTTTAAGCACAGAGCAAAATTACTAGAATACCGTTTATGTTTGCTCAAAATGAAAAGAGGTGTGACACTGATTATTTGGCCACATATGGTTTATCTGAAAGCTCACTTTACATGCCTCTAAGAGTGTAGAAATATTCACAGGCAAATGCAGACTTTATGTGCTGTATTGCCTATGCTTGTAGATGGACTTCTACAAGACTAATGCAGTCATAATGCAAAACATTTCATACTCTAATTTCATCAAAAAGGAAGAGGTGTGATTAGCATTTATCCTGTGGATCTAAGACTTTTTTTTTTCAACTTTTCCACTGATTCTCAGAACTATGGTAGTATCACCTCATCGCTATTCCCCTCATACATGGCTTGATCAAAGAGGGCCTAAGGATGCATATCTTAACCCTTAAATAGATTATTTAACCCCAAGATATGGAGACTATGCCCTAAATGGTCAGCCAACCATAACAGGGTTGAGCAAAAGGCAATAATCCTTTAGGTGGGAAGATAAAATGATTTTATGTCAGTCTTGCAACAATCACCCTGCTTTGTAAAAGAAAATGTCTAATATTTAAGGGCAACAAAATGTCAACATTGACATTTGAAAAGTTCCAGTTTCCCAAGTGTCTGTCTCTGCAAAACTGGCTCAAGGGAAATTTAAATTCATGTACAAACTTACAAAAAATATTCAGAGGTGCAGTGATTTAGTCAATCTGGTTGAGGGAAAACTATAACTCCCTTGAGGAACCACTGCTGCATCAGTTCAAGACCAATACAGCAGGGTTTGTTCTGACTGCAGATAGCCCCTTTAAATCATCAGGTAAGGTTCATTAAACACAAAACCAAAACCATTTTTTGCCTGCCCAGACTCTCAAACACTAGTCGAGAATTGGTTTTGAATGGATAGAGCATTACTAATGCAGGATTTAAGCAGACAGAGAAGTTTCAGGGCCACACAACCCATCCAGTCATCCTCATGTTCATTTCAGTGAACTCCACCTTATGAGCTGCTGAGGATGTAAAAACATAAAGCTTTTGTTTCTGAGAATCACTGGAGATGTACGGAAGATGAGGGGGAAGCAGCCAGTGTCCGTGAGTATGAATCAATTGGTAAGTTATGCTTAGAAACACCATCAAAGTGAAAAAAGCCAAACAACAAAGAGAGGATGACAGAAAATAAAACATAAGAGTCACAGAGGCATCATAAGAGAGGAAGCGGACGGAGATGTAAAAGCAATCATCATTTGGGATTGTTGCTCTGTGGATGTGACTCAGTCAAGGTCAGTTTTCTGTCAGTGTGCAGTCTGCAACTCAAAAACTTTTTGATGATCCATCCACAACAAGAAAAGAACTGTGCCCCCATCTAACTCTATATTCCCTCCTTGTCTCTTCTGTCCTCTTCTGCTGTCACTTTCAGGTCCTTGATGTCACACTGTCTGACAGAGAGTTAAACTAGAGGGAAAATTTATAATAGTTCTCTTTTGTCAGGTTTTCTAAGTGTAGCTCATTAAGTTGTCTTTGTATCTTTAGAGGCTGACAACCTTTTAAGTGGATTTGATCACTAAAAAAAAAAACACACAGAGTGTACACTTTCCCAACTCTACAATATGACGGCATTAAAAAACATGTTTACTCTAGTTTCCTTTAGTAAAACAACAAACCTTCTGAGAATATATTAAGTTACACAGTGGGCTGACATAGAGTAGATATTTGTGCCAGTGGAAAAAGCACAGTGACATCACAGTGAGCTTGAAGTAAAAAATAAAAATGTTCCGTTTCCAACCTCTTGAATAAAAGTTGCATTTAATTGTGCATGCTTTATCTTCTGCACAATACTTTTCCCCTCGTCAGACTGAGAAAATACACCATTTACTCTGACTTTTTTGCTTTGCAAGTGCTGCAAGGACTTGTTTGCTCCTAAGTTGTCGTGTATGATGGATCTTGTTACCACAAATGTTCTACTTCACTGGTTGTGTAGCATCTGGGGCTATGCAACACAAACTGTGGCCTCGGTCACTTGGAAAATAACTTATCCATTATAGGTGGCATGTTCGGCTGAATCATTGACCACACAGCTCAGAGTAACAGGCTGCATTTTATCAACTGCAGCCTCTCAGCCTCACATCCTCACTGTACATTGAAAGTGACAAATAACATGATCTCCAACAGGATCCAATGCAATAGAATCTCTTGGAAATCAGAGAAAATGTTCATGCTTTCCTAAGAATGTATGTGCCAAAATGCCGGCCCCTTGAGTCAAATATAACCCCAAAGTTATGTCATACCTTTTTATTTATTGTGTGTGTGTGTATATATATATATATATATATATATATATATATATATACATATAAACTGACAGAGATGAATTTTATGTAATAAGACATTAAAAGAGATAAGGCTTTAAAATATTTTAATTTATGTAATTAATATGGTTTAACATTATTTTATAAAAATTAGAGATAGCTGTTTTTTTTCTGGTTTTAAATAAAGAAAATTAGATTATGTAACAGAACATGTTTTATTAAATTTTTTGTGTAAATACATTGATGGTGTGAAAATAGTTTCCCTCAATTATTTTATAGCTTAAATACAAAACCATCCTGATTTTACTCAGACTTTTCACACTGTAGCTCCCCCTACAGGTAAAGTACAAAGTTCAGCTGAGTCGTGCCAGCTTATAAGAAACAGATTACTTAGTTTTATGTAAAAATCAAGCATATTGAGAAACAAAACACTTAAATAAAATAAATTGTACAAAATCTAGATTCTCCTTAGAGGATGCTAAACAAGCACAATCTAGAATAAGTAAATACATAACCAAACATAATATTTAAGGTGGTGGTGAAGTGAAAAAAAGTGGATTATTATAATGACATCATCAAGGCATCGCTCTTCTGAAATATAATTCTATAAATATGAAACAAATGGATTTTTCCTTGAATATTTCAGCAATATTAAAAAATATGCTCTGAGGTCTTTTGGGGGATATTTGAAGAGTCTCAATGAAAGAGTCTGGAAGGGATCAAGAGAAGAAAATGAGGGAAACACAAGGCAGATGGTGAAAGGGAAGATGAAATATGGGGAAAATATTTCCTCTGAGAGGCTTCGGTTATGGGAAACATCAACATCAACTTAGAACAAACCTCAGCTTCTATACTACAGAGACAATTACGCTGTAATTCATTATTTAGTGATATAATGGTGCAGAAAAATGCTTTTCTGAGACCCATTATTCTTGGGTTCCTCCTCAGATTCCTTCTGTAGCTCACCTCCTTGTATATTTTGGCTTATCATCATATACGTATTGATCAGTCACTGCATTAACATTTTTTTCACATCTTCAAATACTTTCATTGCGTCACTTACAGACTCATATTATTTGAAATATTTGTGCTTGGTTGAAAAAATATTTTCTCCTTTACGCTTCTTTTATCTCTCATTATTGAATAACCTTGCTGTCTGGGGATGAACAGCATGTTTACCGAGATAAAAGGTTAGTTCTCCGTTTGCGCCATGCCAGTCATCATGAACTAACTGCAACAGCTCTGACAAACACAGCCGAGGACTATTCTCTTCAATCACTTCTAAGCCTGTTCGTGTTACACCTAAAATGAAAGATTGTGGCTACTGGAGTGAAGACAAGCCACTGCCTGTCTGCTGTAGATTAGAGCGTTCGTACTCACATGCGCACTCAATTACTGCACATGTAAGTGGCACATTTTCACTGGAGGAGGGGAAAAAAAAACATCAGTAAAGACAGGAATCCATGAGTACCTGTCTGGCTTCATACGATGAGAGGGAAGTCTTAAAAACACGCTGCTAAGCCAGATTACTAAAAATCATTAAATTGGCTACTGCAGAGTTTGAGAAATGACGAGACATCAATGTTGAGACTGCTTTTCTGTATTTTTTTTTCCAACCAAGTAAGCTCAGAAGGTGGCTGATAGAGAAGCTGGAGGAGGAGTACGAGACAGAAAAAGAGAATAATGAGAATAACCGGAGATCTGTCGTGCTGTGTTTAGACCATGCTGAATGTCTAGAGCAGCTGTTAAAGTGAAGATAAAAAATAAATTCCTCCTCACGCACTAAAACCACTCAACACAAGCAGAACAACATGCATATATACAGGAATACCAGATGGTATCTGTAAATCACAGACCCCCTCACCTCAACCATCAGGGAACATCTTATGGGCTCTACATTCATATCGTGTTTCTTTTCAGTGACCAAGCTCACCACAACCATTACAGCTTGTCCAGATGATTAGGTAGTAAATTCCAGCTCTCTATCACTAACCCATAATTGTACTTCCTAATGGCCAAATTCATTACATTATTATTACTGGCTGAGTGTGGAAGCTAATAGCAGGTTGTATCATCTGGTTCATCAGAATGATGTATGATTGATTAAGCGTTGCTCCTTTTAGGCCCTGACCGCTGGTGAATTACAGATGTCCTGAGAAGAATGACGTGTTGTCTTTGACTCTGCACGCTATTGAACACTAAAGGGAATGCGGTTATGCTTTTTATTTCTGAGAGGCATTTTAATTCCACATGTCCTGGATGTATCATTTATCATTTAAAGTGTAATCTTCATTTAGTCATGTACTCTGTCTCCAATCTTTCAGAAATGCATTCCCAATGAAAATGGTGCCAGAAAGAAGTCAATTTCAGGACAACAGGGTTCACTGTCTGCTCTCTGGTAATACCAAAGGGTCATATCAAGTCAAGCTGCTCATGAATGCTGATGTGTTTACTGACCTGTGACACCAGTTGCAAAAGAAGCTTTTCCTTTGGTGTTCCCTTTGATGGACTGCACAGAAATTTGATACTCTGTTCCAGGATATAGACCTGCAAAAAGACAGATTTTCTTTTATTATTAATAACAAACTAAAATGGAAAACTTTTGCTTTCTTTACTGGTTCGTGCATGTCTGAATCACACCCAAAAAATGTGGAAAACGAGATGCTTAGAATAAAGATGTTTAAGGATTTAAAAGCCACAATCACTGAACCCATTTAATGTTATCTACCATTTTGACTTGGTGTCAGTTCTACATATTCCAATAATAATAATAACAATAATAATTGTTATTACTATTATTATTATACACATTCCAATAATAATAATAACAGCAATTATTATTGTTATTATTACTGTTCTCATTTTTGACATACCATATTGGAATAAAGTGCAGAACATAAGATAAAATAAATGTGATTCTTGGTCCTATACTATTTACATTTTCTGATCTTCTGTTTGATATCCTTTTTACTGACCATCAAATTTTGATTGAATCCAAATTTTAAGAGCAATTTTGAACTTAACTTTTCAATTTGTATTTTTGTAGATATCAATATATAAATCTGCGTCATTCATCATAGTATGCCTATAGTTTTTAAGAAACCTTAATTTTGGCCATTTTCTTAACAGTAATTCCAAGGTAATGGGTTGAAATTTAAGCCACAAGATATTTAAACGTCAGACTATATTTTTACGCAATGTAATATTGGCACAGTTTTAACTCCTCACTTTGAGAGTATTCAGCATTGTGTCTTCAAATTAAGCTCAAACTCTCGATATGACTTACCCACAATAGTGTACTTGGTGCGTGCTTCTTGGCTCCTCTGAACATTCAGCTCCTCCTCCTGTCCTGACGGGTCAGTATGTGTCAGTCTGAAGTAATCCACTTCTGCCTGCGGGTTCTTCCAGTCCACTTGGATGGAAACCTCTGTCTGGCCAATGACTTGCATATCATCAACAGTTGAGACATCTGGAAAGTATACAACATTTGATAGAACTGGTTGTGCAGTCAAGAGCCTCTCTAACAAAAGGCTTCATTAAGCCAAGAGTGATCGAATGCATGTGCCCTGGTCAGTCCCCAGTTGTAGTTGATGCTGATTGTTAGTTGATGAATCCTGAACATGTGACACAAAATCTTATTAAGTATTTTTGGCCCAGTTTTTGGTGCAAATATCTTAGTACACTTGAAATAAGACAAAACTAACTTGCAAGTAACTTTTCAGCAAGGAATACAAGCTTGATTTAAGTCGATAATTCCTTAAAATAGAAGAAAAGCTACTTATTCGATTGGCAGATTATTTCATTTACAACATGGGAAAATGTCTTGTTATATGTTAAATAATCTGCCAGTGGTGTACTAAGTGTACTAAGAAATTTGCATTAAAAACTAGACAAACATACTTGGTGACATTTTTTGTTTTTGCAGTGCATTTTGGGGGAAGCACTAAGCAGTATTTACCTTACAACACTGAAAACAATAGTTATTGTTCGAAAACTGACTCCCAATTTTGGTCTTGTGAGGATGCAAAAACAGTGCAAATGACAAAAGATGGTCAAAAGCAGATGACTGAGGTTCTTATATATTTTTAAAATTGCAGATTTTTTCCACTTAAAAAGCTCAAACATTTTATGAGTAATATTTGAAATATATAACAGCACAGCAAAGGTATGAATGGCACAGTTATGTGACAATGGTTAAGGGTTAGGGTGAGAAAAAAAGAGAGGATAATTTCCTCATTTAACACAACTTTTATAAACCACCCAGTAATTATCTTAAGTAACTTAAATTAAACCTGCTATGTGACACCTGAAAAAAAAAAAAAAAAACATTTTATGGCCAAAGGGTGTAAAAGGTTTGTTCAAAAGCTTAGCTTAAAACTCAACATGAACAGACTGGTCATATCGTCAATGTCTTTACAATGGACTGAATGATTTTCATACAGGTTAGAAGACAGATACACTTCTTTGAGAAACTTTCAGATATCTAAAATCTACAGAACTCATTTGGTGAAGTTAGAAAAGTTACAAAATGTTATTTGTGTCACATAGTTTTAAATTGTAATCAGCTTCAAGTTTGCAGGCAATAAAATACATATTTGGATTGAAGTAAATGAGAAACAGACTAGTGATTGTGGTCCAATGATTCAAGTCTTGATTAGTGATTGCAAAAAACTGATATTTATTGTGGAAGTTACTGAAGGAAAATAACACAAAGTTTGGCTTTTTTTTCTATAATAAGGTTATTAGAAATAAAGTCAGAGGAAGTGCAAAGGAGTAAGGATATTCTAGAAAAAAATACGTATTTTCTACAAAGGTATGTGAGCTTTTCATTCAGATTAGATCAAGAAAGAGTTAGACTTCAGTAATTCAAGTAAACAAGGTTGCTCTGGTTTATACATTTGAAGAGTCCAATTCTATTGGACTTATCAATAGACTAGAATTGAAATAGTCCAGTTCTATCATAATTAACTTTATTTGTTGTTTTTATAGTTTTATTTACTTTTGATATTTTAAATGTCTTCCGGTTCCCATGTTAAATATTTATTCGAATTTAAAATTTATTGATCTTTGAGAATGTGTTCTTGCATTATTTTACAATTACCAATATATTACTTGAAAATGGTCCCAACATAACAATATTATCATTTATCTCAATAACATCTGGGACAATTTATTGTCCACAAATGTTATTGTGATGGGCCTAGGTATAATATATTTAAAATAAGTTGCATGGATGTAATAGGAGCATAGTTTTTTTTTTTGTTTGTTTTCACACAGTTCCTATAGCCCCATCTTCTAAAGTGTGAAATTACATCCAGACAAAGACTAAGAAGCATTTTTTGCACACCTTTTTCATAAAACAGGGATAAGAAATAATTTAATTTACAGATGGGAACCAAATGACAATAGTGATTTTTTTCCCATGGCAAGGACATACCTCTGGATTTATAACATATGGTGAGAAAAGATATTACAAACATAAAACAAAACAAATGACAACGGTTAGCATAGTTTATGTCGAGTTTTTTCCCTTTTTTGTTTGTTTTCCAAAAGGAAATGGAAAAATACTCACTTAAACCCTCCTTTGAAGTAGACCATCGTTTGAAGTTAAAATGAAAAGTATGCAACCCGTGAAAGGTCTGCCACACATTGTGTCTCCTCACACAGCAACAGGCCAGATGATGCAGTGTTTTCTTGTGGCTAAAGCCCTGAAGTATGGTGCTTTTTTTCCAGCAAACCAGCCGAACCACACAGCATAATCCAACTCATCTCCTTCCTTCTCATTAACTACATAATTCCAGACAAGAAATCCCTTCCTCATCACATGTGTCTCCTACCACATCTCTGAGTGGCAGTTTATGGTAAATGCGTTCATGTAACCGTTTCCTTGTAATTACCATAAAATGAAATGTCTAACAAGCCAGTGCCTAATGAAACACTTAGTAATTTCAAACTTGCTTTAAAACACCTTATATGGAGCTTGATAAGTAAAAGATTACAGAAAAAAGACCTACTAAATCTACAGCATATATTTATCTATATGTAAGATTTTTACATGTATGCAATTTATTGATATTGTTTTTATCATCACAAAGTTTTGAAACTGGTAAAAGTCAGACTTATTAGCATTTCAAGATTTCAAACTTACGGTAACATTTTTAAAATAGCATTTATTGTTGTAGTTCTAGTCATAAATTTATGTAAACTTATCACAGGCAATAATGTCATAGCAATTTGGAGTTTTTGATGATTTGTTTGCAGAGATTGTTCAACCGGGTTGGCAATGTCCATAATTTTTAAAAGCGACAATTGTGAGCACAAACTTGATTTCATTGTGGATTTTCTCTAACACAGTAAAGCTTTTCTTACCAATTATTAACCAGCTTTATCAATCCCAAACCCATTTCTGATTTGTCTTGGATATCAGTGCCCTGACGGAACACACATTTCAGCCCACTTTTCAACTATCAAGTTGATTAATCTAAATATAAATAGCATTTTTTTTTTTTCATTATTTAAACTTTTGTGTCTCATCTGATTTTTTTTTTTAGATGTGAGTAGCCAGGAATTTCAGTAGAAGTTGAGGGTGTCCATTTTGAATCATGCGGGTCTATCTTGGTCAGCACACCGAGTCTACATTAATGACACATTTGCTCCCTCTAGACATTCATACTGTTGTTCCAGGATTTCCTAGCTTCATTCTATTGTTCCAGGGTGGTTCTTCAAGTCTTTTTTGGGTCAGACTATTGAAATTTTGGTACAACTGAATCTTCCAATAGGAAAGCGATCCCAAACACAGATCCAGATTTTGAATGAGAAAGCAGGCCAAAGCATTTTACATCCTCCACTTCAACCCTTTTTAAAAAGTATAGGCTTTGAACAAAAGCAGAAATAAAATCTAGCAATTATGCAGAAGAAGAGTCACATATCCAGCCAAAATAATGCAAAAAGCTTATGAATGGCTAACAACAAACATTTAACCAAGGTGCACCTTGGTAAGGAACATTTAATTAGTGAGTGTGTATAATTTTGAAAGTGTAGAAAAAAAGCACACAATAAAATATTGTGTAAACACTTCTGGGTTTTAAAAATAGCTATAGTTGTATATATTTATGGTTAAAATAAATGTTTAAATGCTCAAATGTGGTCAGTGGCAACTTTTGATATTGGCAATAGTAAATGTCAATTTCACCTGTGGTGGCTTCAATCATATCTGCTTCACTCTGAATCTTTTTGATGACAGCATAGACTTGGACAATGTAGGTAACACCGGGTGTGAGTCCCGTAATGCGGTAGGAATTCTCTGAGTTGGAAATCCGAACCTGAAATACAGTTACAGAAAAGGATGCTAGGAATCAATGCAGGAAGATAGAGTTTACACCGTGTTCCAAATTATTATGCAAATTGGATTTAAGTGTCATAAAGATTACATTTTTTGTTGTGCTATTAAATTTATAGATGGTATTGTGTGTCAGGGCTCTTTGAATCACTATAATTAATTTCAGAGAACTGGGTTGATTAGTTTGTCTGGTGAGCTCAATTAAAGAAAATCTACTTAAGAAGGATGTTCCACATTATTAAGCAGG
>CAEFZY010052579.1:0-10489 GCA_903066815.1 Brachyrhaphis roseni
TTGGGGGTGGGGGGGGGGTGGCGGGGGGGGGGAGGGGGGGGGGGGGGGGGGGGGGGGGGGGGGGGGGGGCGGGGGGGGGGGGGGGGGGGGGGGGGGGGGACACTGACCCAGAACCTCTGGGCATGTCACACAAGCAATTTAAATTAATTTGAGACTCTGAAACGTCTCCAAGCCCATCATTTAGCGCTTTGTTCCTCCCCAATTACACAAAGGGAGTTTTAAACTGTTATTAATCCGCAACCTCTTCTCCTAAAAGTTTGGTTCCCAGTGCGAAGGGTCCCCCCCACTCCGCCCCACCATCCCACCCTCCCACTTCTTGCCAAAGATAGCGATGGCGTTTTAAGAGTCCCATTTGATGTGATCCAGAGGGCTCGCCGTGGTGAAACTGATCCCTGCGGTAGATGCGCCGACAGGCCCGGGGAGCCAGCAGCCGAATGAATTAGGCAGGGACGGGAGGGGAGAAGAAGAAGATGACTTTCTGTTTGGTCTAGCCTCTAAATAATACAGCACGATGACAGCCAGCAAACAAAAGCGTTTGTGTTGTGGCTGAGCGACACCGTGTACAGGATCCACGGAGGAATGGTTGAATTACAGCTGGGGATGGAAACATCGTTTTTTATGCTTTGTTGGCTCTTAAAGATTGATGGGAAGGGGAAAGGAGAGAGCAGCGCAGTGTGTGTGTGGGTGTGTGTGTGTGAGAGAGAGTGTGACCGTCTCAAACGAAGCTAAGCTAAGCTAAGGAAGCGCTCGAGCAGAGAGGACACTTGTCTCACTTCTTCTTCTCTTTTTTTTTTCAGCGCAGCTTCAGGGCGTAAGACAACAAATGACTTTCAAGTAATAGTATCCATATCGCCCCCCGAATGTGATTAAACATAAATGTGGGAAGTCTCGGCTCTGAGATTTGGCCCTGAATTATTGACAACCCTGTGTTATTACGCTCGCGCGCAAAGTATTCCGTCTTGCAACGCTCATTTCACCCCGCGCGCGTTTTCTTTTTAAATATTTCTGCATCTGAAAAATAATTGAAACGCCTGTGAGCTGCTGAATATTTAATTCACCTTCACCACTTTTTTTTGTGTAAATTTCACAGACTGAATAATGACTTTATGCCTCGTCGTCCCCCACCCAAAAAAAAAAAGAAAAGAGATGAATTTTTTAAGCATTTTAAATAATTAAGCCCGAAGTGTTTGGAGGGCGGCTGAGTCTCGATAAACTAATCTGAAACTGGTGGGGGCGGAGGGGAGCGAGTGGAAATGGGGTCTGAGAGGGACATTAGAAATGAATTATTTTATCAGCTTCTATTTATTATTAACACCGAGAGATCCCATTAGCATTCATAGACAAAGGGGCTCCTGGGAGGGGGCCCTGTGGA
Organism: Brachyrhaphis roseni; assembly: GCA_903066815.1. Classification (NCBI taxonomy): domain Eukaryota; kingdom Metazoa; phylum Chordata; class Actinopteri; order Cyprinodontiformes; family Poeciliidae; genus Brachyrhaphis; species Brachyrhaphis roseni. The sequence continues at coordinate 1,373 of CAEFZY010052579.1, forward strand.
TTTCAAGGTGATACATTAAAACAGAAAAGTTAAAGAAGGGGGGCAGGAGGGATGAATCCATGGCGGTCCATAATCTGCATACAAGCAAACATCTTTTAGCCAGTGAAGTCAGCAGGGTTTCTTAAGGTGGATTTTCGTATAATAGGGAAATAACGTCCTTTTCCAAACTTTCAAGGTTCTAGTCTAAGAGTAGTTCACATCCGGTTCTCTTTTCAGTCAGGCCAAAACATACGAACGTCATTTTGTCTGCTTGTTTGAGGGGAAATGTGCTGCAGTCTAAGAGATTAAAGTCATTTCAGAAAAAAATTTGATTTATCATTTGTACAAACCGATATTCACAACTGGTGAACATGCATTGAATGCTGCAAAGCTTCCTAGAAGCAGATATTTAAATGTCTGAATCCGCTACTGTGTTTTTGTACATTTTTTCTTATGTTATTTATCATCGTTATCCTCCAATGACCCCATTTTTAGCGATAATATTTGTAGAATATTGACTGTGCACGCAATAATATTGGGCTTTTACAGATGCCGTAGTTCTAGTGATGCGCATGCGCGCATTGCATCAGTGTTGTCATTGGTTCTGTCGCTTGGGTTCGTTTCTACGCGTTACTGCTCTGTATGCTAGCGGCTAACGATTATTATTAAACCAAGATATCGGCTAAATCAACGGGACTCTTTGTTACCACAACAATATTCATTGCTATTTTGATTTGTGATGCATCTTATTCACTTACATATTGACAAAAATAAAACTTGGGTGAGCTGTGGAGGCAGGCACCAAACATCCTGGTAGGTATGAATTAGGTTGGTGCCATGTCTGGTGGATTTTTTTTGACACCAGTGAAAAAATCAATATCGCAATATCAAATAGTGACGTCACTTGAGTGAACTTGTTTAGCGCGAGGCGCTATGTGGTCCATACAGGACGCTGTGATATTAATTTAGAAAAAGAAAGAAGGTTGATGTTGAGTTTTTAGCATTTTTAAAAGCAATATTTCTTTTTATATTAAAACAAAATTCTTAGTTTTGCACGTAATAATTAAGTTCTTAAAAAAGAACTTAATCATACTTAAAATACTTAAAATCTTGTAAAACCAATGTTCAGTTGAACCACTGCAGTACTTATTCATGTACTAAAGTATTTTTATTTACACTTGGAAGCTGATTTCAGACTGCTTTTTATTCACCAAAACGTGTTTACATTTATATTTATCTATCATATATATTTTTTTGACTTACTAGACATACAGTGTGATTTATTTGTCTATTTATGAAAATATATTTATTCTGGTGACTGTAAAAGGAAAGTAAAAATTTGACCAAATTTAAAAATATATACATATAAATTGAACCATAATTAGTATGTAGAGATACTGGACGTCCACTTTGTACCTGAAATACTTGGGTATGATGAAACAATGAAATCTGAAAAAGTATAAAATGGCAAAGGGTTGGAACGACCAACAACTGAGTCTAGTATCCTCCGAACTTATAATTCAACCAAGTTCAGTAAGTATTTATACCTGTGGAGAAATATTTGAGGAAAGAACAAAAAAAAAAAAGATCCAATCTGGTCTGTTTGATGTGAGCGAGGGCCTGATATCCTGAGCTGAGGAGTCGGATCCCTTTTTCCTTCAGATCTAATAAAAAAGCTAAAAAAAAAAAATACACATAGTTACGATCTCATTTCCATCTCAGCCAACAGCAGCCTGCACGCACACACACACACACACACACACACGATGGCCCTTTTATGAAAATATCCTAAAGTCAATCAGGTTCTGCAAATTTTATGAGCTGGCCATCGCCCTCCTGAATTTCTTAACAGGTTGTCAAAGTAATCAAGGGGCTCTGAGCGCTGAATCAGAAAATCAGCTCCTCCAGCCTGTTATTAACAGACCGTTCCCTCGTCTCAACCCTTCGCTGCTGCTGTCCTCCTCTTCCTCCTCCTCCAGCAGGCCTTTGTGGTCGCTCCAACAGCCTCATTACCAACAAAATTCATGGGTGAAATGCAAGATTGTTCCTTATTACGAGAGAACTTTAAAGGAGAAACAGAATAAGATCAAATCTTCCTGCTGCCACAGCCCCACCTGCTCCACCAGGGCTGCATTAACAGAGAAGTGCCTCACAGTTTTGGTATTACAATTCCAATATCAGCGAGTGTGAATTAGTGTGTGGTAGGTCTAATATGTCCCCTGGTCAACAGCTCCACGTTGTTTCCAAAGAAATCTACTGCAACTTTGAAATGTTCAAATACGTAAATATTGCCTATATTCATTAATATTGTGAGCTGTTAACATGATTCGCCTGGGATCAGACTGTGAGTTTTACATACGTAACAGTAGAATAATGTTTGTAAAACAGCGTTTTATTTTTGTGTCCACCCCCCAAAAAAATTGAGGCGCTGAGCTACTGCCCCTTTAAGTCCTTTTATTGTTGCCTGTCACCTCAAAGCAGCCTGCTCATTTTCCTCTGACCTCAAAGGTGGTTGAAAAATCATCAGTTTCTGAAATACTCAGATTACCACATCTACATACCAAGTGAACCCTGTTCTATGTGTGGTGTTTGTATTTTTTTTTTATTTTTTAGAAAATATCACACTTTTAGTCTTTTATTTTGAAAGGGACGTCATAAATTTGAAGTACAGTAGTAGAATCACTTGACGTCTGGTTCCAGATGCAAATCTTCTGACACAGTCGACTTTAATTTCCTTTCTGTTTTTGTAAAAAAAAAAAAAAAAATTTTTACATTTGATCACACATGGAAATGAATATTTATGTCATTGTCATAATTATTGAAGGGCCCAAGCACAGAGATCCAAAAATTATTAACGTAACGGAGAAGCAATAATCAGTTTTAATACTCGTCTATTCTAGAACAAACTTCCAGTAAATTGTAGAGCAGCTGAAACGATGACTTCCTTTAAGTCAAGGCTAAAACTCCACCAGTTTAGAGCTGCCTTAACTGGAACACTGATCGATATATTTGATGGATATTTGCTTTTGATGATGATGTTTGACAAATTGTAAGGTTTGTTTCATGATAGGTTGCTTTATTATGTTTTTATGGAACAAGGCACTTTGAACCACATTGTTGCTGAACTGTGCTACATAAATAAACTTCATTGATTCATTTAATAAGAATATGACAAACATAAAATTACAAATTGTTAAAGAAAACAGAAATCTGGAGGCACAATGAGCACTACATGGGACCACAAGGTGGGCAAAAGTGAAATCCAGAAAATGAGGAGCTTAAACACTAGGTATCTCTATTCTATGTTAACAAGCTGCAGCTGTGAGACCAGACATATAGACAGAAGAAAGAGAGGCGCAGGAAGTAAACATGAAACAGGAAACAGAAAAAAGACATTTAACCAGGACAAAAATTAAGTAAATATAAAGAATGACGAGATAAAGTGAGATCCAATCATAAGTAAATAAGCAGCAAAGAATAAGAAAAATCTAAATAAAAGCAAAAGAAAAGAACTAATCAAAGGATGAACAGAACACAAAAAGTCCAGGAATAAAAACAAATGAACCAGAATTATGTCACTTTATTAGAATATCTCAGATAAAATTAATCCATTTTGGCTGCCAAGTGGGGCATCAACATTCAATATGGCCACATGAAAACATAAACTGGGGTTTTAGTCAAGTTTATGTATCTGGGGGAAATAAATAAAACCAAACCCAGCTGAGAAATAATAAGGCTGAGTTGGGGTTTGCCAGCAAAATGTCACCATGACAACAAGGAGGGCTCTTCATTGGATGAAATACAACATAAGGCAAAATAAAAGGAAGCTGAATTTCTTGGAAATTTGCAATTGTAATTGAAGATACTTTGAAGAAACATTAACAGAGGATTTTCCTGAGCTCCTCTCTGCATTTCCTTAGAATCACTTTCATTTTTTTTTATGTTTTTTTTCCTCCAGGCTCCCTCTGTTCAGCCGTGGAGGTTGTCGGGTAATATCAGCGGATGTGTGAGCGCCTGGAGTGGTGGAGCTCCTCTGTGACCAAATATTCATCTCCTCTCTACAGCCAAAAGAACCCATTAATATTTCCAATTAATGCAAATAACCTTAAATGATGAATAATTGTCCCCGTATCAGGATTCAATTACCTGTTAAACACCGTCGAATTGCTGATTGAAAATTAGGAATAATTATTTTTTTGACAGAGGGATTCTAAAAAAAAAAAAAAAAAAAGTGTCTCCAGTAATCTGGAGAGAGAGGTAAAAGATTTCACCGCAAAATCCTATTGGCGCCAGTACTCTGGCTCTACAACGTCACGGGGTTGTTATGGTTAACTAAAATAACAAAAACAGAAGACAAAAAAAAAACATTTTTGTTAACCGAAACAATATTTTTAACCTCACAGTTAAAGTCTGGACACACCTTTGAGGGGAATAGCCTCAACATCCTCACCAGTGTTCACAATTGCTTCCATTTTTTTTTCAGTCTCACACAATATTTCGCCACATGTCACAGAGTTCAGTCTTTTAATAACGTTACAGCATCCGCTTGTTAGTCCTAACAGCCTGCTGGATAAATTACGCAATGCCCTCAGAGGTGTGGTTGGTTTTCTCCCACTTGGAAAAACAGATAATATTCGATGTGTGCGTGGTGGACTCAGCACGACGTCACATTACAAGTCACGGTTTCTTGGAAGCAGCTGATCTAACTGTTTGGTCAGAGTGCATCAGTTTCTTTAAGCACAACAGCTACAAATGACTAACTGATGACTGAAAAGAGCGTCAAGGCCAAAGGTTCAACGTATCCCTCATGTGTGAAGCAACAGCACCATCTACAGGTGGAGGATATACAGAGCTGAACGTGCAAGAAAAAAAAAAGTCTTCCCATGTGAGCAATTTATTCAGTAAAATAACAGCTGTTCAGCTTCCGAGGTTTATTAGAAATCAATGGGCGAACGTGGAGATCAAGGAGGACAGCGGACGAAGGTTGTGGCAAAGTTTATAACAAGAATTAGGTCACAATAGAATATATTCAAAGTTCAAACAAAAACAAAAAAAAATCTCACAGACAATCATTAAATCCATTTACAGGATGTGAAATGAGGTCATAAGTTCATTACCATCTCCTATTTTATTAGCAGGTAGTTAGCGTTAGCCTCAACCGCCTCGAGTCACAGAATGAAATGACAATGTCTGCGTGCGACGCAAATGTTTGCCTGACAGAAGAGTCTAAACTACAAAGAAAACAAAATTTAAGACCAGTGATTAACAAATTCAAGACCTACTTACATTTTCTTTAATGAATTTAAGATATTTTAAGACCTTAATTTTGGATGTGTGAATTTAAGACTTTTTAAGAATATGCTAAACATACGGATCTTCATAGGGTGTCTACGACTGTATGTTAAACGGTTTACATAAATCTTCATCTGTGATTTCATTAGTGAACAAAGAAATAAATCAACAACACTAAAACTTATTTTGCTAATGATCTTGGGCATATCTGTTAATATCTTGAGTTAAAACACAAGTTTCTTTGGTTGTTCCCATGGAAACTCTTTTCTTCCAAAGTGACCGTAGCAGGCCGTGGCCTGGTAAATCGGCCGCTTTAGTCCCAGCTCTCTGTAAACGACAGGAAACAGCGTTACACGCGCAGCTTTTATTTCAGGGCTCACGCGTGACGGGAGGGACTTCACATACCTCACAATGACTCCAGGTCGGAGGTCAAAGTTCTTCTTCACGATCTGCAGCAGCTCGTCTTCGTCCCTGTCCGACGTGCCGTAGTGGAACACGGTGATGGAGAGCGGGTGACTCACACCGATGGCGTACGAGATCTGAGAGGAATACCACGGAAAGCATCACGAGCTGCGTTTCCACTGACCATAGGATTGGCCTTTCCAAAATAAACCTGCTTACTGGAAACATGGCAATTTTGAAATAAACTCATTTATCAATAAAAAAAAGATTTGGCGCAAGAATGAGATGTTTGTTTTTAGCTGTATTTCAATTGGTTCAATTTGCAAAACTGCTCATTTTTTCACACCAAATGAGTCACATGACCAACAACCAGAAGTTGCCGCTGGCGCAAGCCAAGCAGAAGATGACAGGAAGTTGGCAGGATGATGTTTTCTAACGGCTTATTGCGTGAACAATGTATTCAGGCGTGATTTTAAGCTTGGCAGGCAAACAGGCTAAGCATCATTTGTTTATATTAAACTGAGTCTGTTACACACCAGAACCAGTGACAGTAAAGATGGGGTAAGTTATGTTATGATGCCTGCTTGTGCACCTCTGAATTTTTGTAACTTTTAACTTTTTTTTTTAAACACAAAAACATGGTGGACTGCACTAGCGCCCTTACTACCAAGCTTGGCGTAGGTTTTCCGGGGGAAACCCTGCATCCCATTTCATTTACAGTTACCAGAAACACTGCGTGGGTCTCACCTGAACGAGGGCCCTCTTGCACAGCCCCGCTTTCACCAGAGACTTGGCGACCCAACGGGCCGCATAGGCACCTGACCGATCCACTTTGGAGTAGTCCTTCCCGGAAAAAGCTCCACCTCCGTGGCCGCCCCACCCTCCGTAGGTGTCCACGATGATTTTACGTCCCGTGAGTCCTGCGTCACCCTGTAGGCACAGATAACATAACCCCAACATGTTGCGTTTTAAAAAGAAAAGACCTTTCACGCCTGTAGTTGCGTCGACGCCGACCTGTGGGCCTCCCATTAGAAACTTGCCGCTCGGCAGCAGGTGGTAGATGGTTTTCTCGTCCAGATACTTGGCAGGAACGACAACTTTCACCACCTTCTCCATCAGGTTGTGCCTGATCTCCTGCAGGGTGATGTCGGGGCTGTGCTGCACGGAGATGACCACGGTGTGGACGCGCAGCGGCTCCAGGGCGCCCTCGCTGTCTAAGTACTCCACCGTAACCTGACGGACCGCGACAGAGACAACGGGGCTAACCAAACCAGAACAAAGACACAAAACGCTGAAGGGTAAGTTTCCACACCTGTGACTTGGAGTCTGGTAGTATCCAAGGACATTCTCCGTTAAGCGAAAGCTCCCTCATCCTGTGGTTGAGTTTGTGAGCCAGCAGGAGGGTTAGAGGCATGCACTCCTCCGTCTCGTCAGTGGCGTAGCCAAACATCAAGCCCTGGAAATAAAAACATCATGTGACTAAGGTGTCCAATGCCTTTTGGTCTGGACTTTAACTAAAACTAACAGATGGATATGCTTTGATTGAAGCCTTCCATTATAGATCTGTTGACATTTCCTCATTTGCTCCTCCCTGCTCCTTCCCCAGCTGCATCCACTCACCTGTAATTCGTAAACTTACCTTTCTTTTTTTTTTTTTAATTAACTGAAGACATTTGAAGGCTTTAATTTTTGATACATGAATTTAAGACTTCCTGAGGATGCCCGGACTCTCTGTATAGCAGGTGCATTTACAATATAAGGTCAGATACTGAACCTGGTCCCCAGCACCGATGTCCTCCTGATCTCTTCCTTCAAACACACAGTCTGATATCTCCTCGGCCTGCGGCTCCAGGGCCACCAGCACGTTGCAGGTCTTGTAGTCGAAACCTGAGGACAAAAACAAGCAGCAGGTTTCTGATCTGTTGCCTGATTTTCTGGGGAAATACCTGCAAATGTCCACGAATAAGTCAACCGCGCGATACCTTTCGACGAGTCATCATAGCCGATCTTCTTTATGGTGTCTCGGACGACGGACTGGAGATCCACGATGGCTTTAGATGTCACTTCTCCAACCAGTAAAATCATGCCGGTCTTTGCCACACACTCTGGAATCAGCATTTAGCCAATCTTTTACGTTTCAGTTTAATGTGACAGAGTTTCCAAAGTTAACATTTTTTAATAAGCAGATTTAACATCAGTGATGTTCAGACTCACCACAGGCCACCTTAGAGTCCGGGTCCTGACTCAGGTAGGCGTCCAGGACGGCGTCGCTGATCTGATCGCACATTTTATCTGCAGAAACAAAAGACATCAAGTTTAAAAAGAGAACGGGAACAGAAGTGTCTGTAAAACAATCAGACATTCACTGTTATGAATTACTGTAATAATTTAAGTACATTTATATTATTGTAAGCAAATCATTTGTGTTAGACATTATTATTACTACAAATGTAGGTGTAGACGATGAATTAAATGTTATAAATACTTGTTAAATCAGATGTAGTTATGTCAATAATTATTTTCAGTATTTTTAACTGATTTATTGCACCATGACAACTTAAACTGCCTCTGTGGCTTGTCGAATAAATCTGATTGGTTAACCTGTATGCCCACTTTACACCATATATTTTGCATAAAGACATTAACCCCGCCCACTGACACTTTTTTAATAGGCAAAACTAACAAAATAACTATACTTTTGAAAAATAAATATGTCCTTCACTGAGATAATAAATTATGTATTTGTTTAATCGTTGAGTCATTAAAGCAATCATTCAGTTATTTCATTTTTTTATTTAAAGTTGCAGTATGTAAGTTTTATAAAAAGATATTTTTTTACATGTTTGTTCAAACTGTCATTACGTCGTGACAGTACGGAATGAGACAAATAATCTATGAAAAAAAAATCAAGCTCCTCTAAATTCTCCCAGTGCTAACTAGACAACCAATAAAAGCCAGGAGGCAGGTCTTAGCGTTGTCAATCACGCCCCACCCCACCTCACTAACTTGCTCTCTGCTAATGCTATTTAGTACAGTCAAGGATGACGCGGATAAACGGTTTTCCTGTAACGGTGAGTTATTTCTCTGCTATTATCACATTTAGCAGCAAGTCTGTGAGGATGATTGGCAGCGCTAAGACCCTCCTCCTGGCTCTGATTGCTGATTCCTTTTTTCTTTTTTTTTTGACCGGAAGCAAAGTATTTCTTCAAACGGAGGAGGAAAAGGATCAGATCTTTTCACTGATTATCTACTTCATATTATGCAGTCACAACATGGTGCCAGTTTTAACAGATATGTACAATATATATACATATATCTATCTATAGTATATATATATAAAAATTCCCTTCTCACCCACCGCGGGTGGTGTTTCTTCCTCTTAGCTCGGGTCCTCTACCAGAGGCCTGGGAGCTTGAGGGTTCTGCGCAGTATCTTGGCTGTGCC
>CAEFZY010052581.1:0-11019 GCA_903066815.1 Brachyrhaphis roseni
TCTGATATTTGGAGAAAATGATCATATGGGGTAGTAATATACAATTCAGACTTTTTTTGAGAGAGACATTTAAACAGAATTTCAACAGCATTTAGCTGTTGCAAATCTGCAACATCTGCCTGGAGAGGGTTAAAAGTGTTGAAAGCAGACTATCTATGGTGGGGGAGAAGAATTCCTTCCTTTTCATCTGTTTGTTTCACAAATCACATCCACTTCTCCAAGCACTGCAGAATCTATATGGAGGGTAAAAGAGATCTCTCCATAATTTTCTGAGTTCCCAATAAGCAGCTGTACATCCTGTTGACACATTTCCATTCGAGAGGCGTTTTTGTCAAGAAAATAATTTGAATTTGTGGAGAAGAGGGCTGTCTGGGTTGAGATCTCGAGCTGTTTATATTTTTGCACATAATGTAGTTTTGTTGGCATTTTTGAAATAAGCAAGTAAAAAAAAATCCTTTCTTTCTTTGAACAGCTAAAAATTGTACTCTGTTGTTACACAGTCATTAATAAAATTAATTCTTTGTACCCTTATGAAGGAATAGGTATCATTAAACTCTGACAATTGAACGCAACTGACTAACTTCACAATTTATGTTCATTTCCATCAAGTTTGAGGGTAAACTGGGGACAGTCTGAAGATAAGAGTCCATGTGTCCAGGCTGGAATACAGAAGAGACTATAATCCGACACATATGCTGAAGGATGATAGAAAAAAAAAAAAAGTTCTTGTCATGGTTGGCTCAGTTCAGCATTAAGGAAAATTATTAGAGTCCACCTAGTACCAAATGGAAAATTGCGCAGAAATGTGATTATGGTGGGCTGGAAAGCCAATATGTCAGCGACGCGTAGCGAGAGGGTTTGGTAATTTTCTTGTTCATCTGAGGGATGTTCAGAGGAAATTAAATATTACTATAGTCCCTGCAGACACGACCTGATTGATCTGTTTTCTCCCCCCGTCTAATTAATTTGTGTCATTTTGTTGTGTTGAGCTGCATGCAAATCAAAACAGGCCAAAGTAAGGTCCTTTTAGTTTATGCAAAATTCATCAATGTGCTTGTTGTAAGTGTATTACACTATCTTGTGTTTTGTGTTATTGGATATTGCTAATAATGTTTTTAAAAGTTTTGTAACTTAACTTTGACTTCTCTGCAAATAAAAAAAAAAAAAAAAAGTTTATGCAGCGGTCTGCATATTATCTGTCATTCTTTGGAGCATAGTTAAAGTACATTAAACTACCTTAATGTTCATAAAGCAATCAGTCTCAACATCAAAAATTACCCTCATAATTTGAAAATTAATTCCACATTTGCAGAATCATCACTAAAGTGAAGACATCCACTAAAGGCCATTAAAAGAATAAAAGAGAAGTGGGAATGAGTAATTAATCTAATCTGACCTAACAGTGATAAAAACATCAAAAGTAATCTACACAAATGTTACTGTAAAAGTTTTGTTTTTCTAAGTTTAGAATTTATTAAGAGTGTTTGGTCTTTCAGGAGTCAAAGAAAATGGGTTTTACAGCTTACTTATTTAGCTCTTAACAGAAATCTTAGATAGCTTTACACATACACAGACAAACACATACGCAACATTTTCTTACTACAAATTGTGGGTTTTTCTCAGCTTTCATATAAATAGAATGTACAATAAAAAAAAGCAAAACATTTTTCATATTTAGGAGAATCTGGGACTCCAACTAGAGAAATAAAAGGCTTCCCTCACTGGATTTAAAAGTCTGGCAAGGGAATTTCGAGGTGAAAGAAAGCAGTACTTTCTAAGTTAAAGGTCAGATCTAAGTTTGCTTCTGAACAGTAACATAATCACACACCATCATTTGATTTCAAGAATTAAAAGAAAACTTAACTTTTTTTTCTTTTTTTTGCAGTCCTGGAGTAGATTTCCCTGTAACACTTGTATGAATATTTCACTGCAACAGAAAATTAACTCACCCCGGGGAATTCATTGTTTTGAAAAGCCTCATAAAGCCCTCACTTGCCGTGTCATAAAGCTTTTAGATCCGCACCTTATCACTCAGATTAAAATGCATCTGGTGTGTGCAGGAAATTTAATTACGCTGTTGCATAGGTCGTAGTTTGTTCCAGCTTCAACAACCGCCGTCGGCTACCCGCAGAGGCATTACACAAGCCACTGCCGTCGTCATCTTTATAGCTTTTATTACAAGCCTCTCCAAATATTCCACCACCCGTAATGCAGAACTTGACTGCAGCGGTGTTTGTGAGAGTACATAGCTTCAGCCGGCTGTTCCATCTGTTACAAGGCGATAGGGAAGCCAAGCTGAGCTCTGGCTCCCTGGCTCGGTCCTGAGGGGAGCGTTAACGCAGTCAGGCAGTTCACAATAGCTCCCCAACAAGGTGAAGGAGATTGGAGGACATCTATCAGAGAGGCCGAGGTGGATGTCAAGTGGCTCGGACCTATTTCCCAGGGGTGCACGGGCCTGAAAAAGGCATTTATGAACCAGAGGAACAAATAATGACAGGGAACAGGAGTGTGGTTAGGGGAGACAGCAGGAAGTCAAAAGATGTTCAGTCCTGAAAACAACACAAGCACACAGAGAAATGTATACTCTTTGATGCATCAAGGGGAAATTGGTTTAAGCAACAGGAAGGATGATAGGAGGATTTGTTATCATTTTTCAAACGTATATTCTGTATTCTATACCCATTTCCTTTTATTTGGGTTACATTCATTATTCGATCTCAGAATCAGTGAGCCTCACAGAGCACAGAGCATGAGACGACTCACCATTTATAAAAAAAATTAATGGAAACTCCCGCTTTGTTCACACTTCAAAACAGAATATTTTCATCTTCAACACTGCACTTGTCCCATCTCAATAACCCCTTCTGCGAACGGCTGCAAAGTAAACTTGATTTCACCTAATGGCAGGCCCGCAGCAGTGGCATTCAACAAAAAGTCTTTTGAGCTGCTCTTTAAGTGCAGCTTTTGAAGTTGTGCCCCCGTGAAGACGACCTATTTCACAGAAATACAGCTCAGCTCAAGTGGAGTGATAGGTTGTGAGCCATCACACAGTGAGAGGCTGCCTGGATGTTGACCTGGGTCATTCATGACAAGGATGGCAGAAATTTTAACATTTTGACCCAAAAAAGCCCCCGTTTCCTTCCCGTGTAAAAGCCGTTATTAGAAAGCTACATAGAAGTGAACGTTTTCAAGCATGAAATCACTTGCAGTATTCTGAGCTGAACAACATGCAGATGTGAGCTGACTGAAATGTCAACAGGTGAAAGAGATGTGTGGAGCAATTAAAAGATGTTTACAAGTATTTAATGCAACTACAATTTTATGTTAGCTGACCTACACAGGAGGCAAAAATACCTCTTCTGGTTATTTTGGGAGGATGTTTGATCTCTTCTTTACTCTCACAGGACTTGCTTTTTCTACAGTGCTTTGCAGAAGTATTCATACTTTTTGAACTAAATAACATTCGTCATGTAACAATCACAAACTTGATATATTTCACAGCCTCTTAGCTGTTTTTTTTTTTTTTTTTTTTTTTTTTATGCATTTAGCTCCATCCAGCTCCCCATTAACTTTCAGATTCCCTTTGCAGTGTCCTGCTGGACAGTGCTAGTTTTCCACCAAACTTAACATGTATTTTTAATCTTTTCTGATCGACTACTTAGATTAATACACTCCATGACTCGTCTGCCAGCTTAGGTGCATGCAAAGTATTAGTAGGTTTAGATTTGTGTGATACTTTTTCTGTTTTCACACGATGGAGTGAACTCTGTGAGATGTTTAAAGGAGCATTGTTAAAGGTTGGGATATTGTTTTAGGCCTTAAACTTGACTTAATCTGCTCAACATATTTTCCCTGGTCTGTCTGGTGTATTCCTTCATCTTCACAATGCTGTTTGGTCACAGTTGTGCTCAAAAATACCTTTGATGTGTTGGCAGAAAAGTTGTATTTATACAGAGATTAATTGACACATTTGTTCTTCACTAACTGAATGACTTCTGAAGGGCGTAAATCATCAGATTTAAGGTGCCTGAACATAGATGCATGCAACACTTTTCATGTTTTTGAAGTGAAAAGTTCTGAAAATCGGGCATCATCTTGCTTTTTTGTTCCTGAACTCAGCAATTTGTGTTGATTTAAAAAAATTTTTTTTACTATTATTATTTTTTAACGTTTGTGGTTGTTACACAAAACGAAATAGTCCAATAAATGTGCATACTTTTGTAACCAGCATTTATATTAAACAGTAAGTAAAGGAAAAACAGTATATTTTGTAGAGTCCCTGCCAGGTGTGTGATCACCCAGTAGCGCCACAGAGAGGCACCCGAGCTCCGTCCTGTGGGACAACGTGCAATCATTTTGGAGTAGAGGGGGAAGCGGGGGTCGAGCCTCCGCGTACGTAAAAGCATTAACAAATGACATTTGTTAAACAGAGCATTCAAATGAAAGCGCATTCAGATAAACCGCGCACTCTTGGTGAGTGATTGCGCGTTTCCGCGGCGCGCAGACCCCCGGCAGCAGAAGCGGCTCCTCGCTCCGTGCAGGTCACTTCTCATGCAGAGCGCGTCTGGGAAGAATACCGCCAGGCTCTCTCTGCGTCCTTCACACTTTTTTTTTTCTTCTTCTTCTTCTTCTCCCTCCCTGTGCATAAGAGCAGCGATGGAAAATTAGAGCCAAAAGAGACGAATGATTATCTTCGGCTCTTTTGTTTTTCTGGACAATCCCTCCGGGTCTGCTGAGGATCGAATATCTGATGGAAACTCAGCGCTTCCGCCTGCTATCTGGCTGTGAGGAGGCATCAGGAAACTGAAGACAGGAGACAACGTGTTCTGAATACAAAAGAGGGCAACTATTGACACCTTCAAGAGACCATCCGCCGTGCGCCTGGACAAAGGGGGAAAGCACGTCTACAAAGGATTCAGTTTATTATCGGTTCATCACTTTGTTTGTCCTCTGCCAATGCCATCTGTGGGCGCCTAATAATAAGCCAAACATTCTCATCTTATCAGAGGTAAAACTGCCTTCCCTTTTGTCTTTTTGTATCTCCTAAGCGCTCGAAAAACTAATACAAAACGACCAACGCAAGACTCATCTGCAACGCTGCCATGCTGTAAAGTGTTTTAAACCCGATTAAAAAGAAAACGCAGCGCCGACATGGCTTCGCTGTATCAGAGATTCACCGGGAAGATCAATACGACCAATTCGTTTCCGCACCCACCTGAGGCCAGCCACCTTCTTGGAGGACAGGTCGCAGACGAGGAGAACGGAACCAAGTCATCTCACCAGGGAGCCGAGGGCCGAGCTCACGTCCAGTACAGGAAAAAGTGCTTACGGGAAGATGAGGATGTAAGACACTTGTTGTTTATTTGCACCATACTGACAGATTGTAATGATCCCAAAAGTGCCTTTTTAGGTCTTTCCCCTTTAGAAAGTCATCGAAACTTAAACATGTTTTTGCAGATAAGTCTAAAGGTTCTTGCCTTGTGGTTTGTTTGAGCGATTACTTCGTGTGTCTCAGTTAAACGTGGATAATCTCTTATCCAAGTTACTTCACTTTCTATTTGTTGCAATTTTTAACATGTGCACATAAATGTGCATTTTTGCGGGGGTTTGTGCTGGTTCTGAGTTCTTGGTGGTGCTGACCGTGGTCCTGAAGCTGCACAGTACTTCACAGTGGCAGAAGTGTCTTTTTTTTTTGTTACATCACTCTGTGATTTGTTGAGAAAATATGGGGCATCTGGATTATTTTTAACACTAATCCACCGGGCTCCGGCAAAACACATTTGATATTCTGGCGTGTGCTTTCTGAGATAACTTGCACTTCTAAGAAGGAAGTGCACCAACATAAAAGGGCCTTGTGCTCTTCTGCAGAGCAGTGTTTGGCTTTGGTATGTATTTATTTTGATAACAACTAAAGTGATCTTATGAAGACCTTTCAAACATAGTATGGATCAATAAAACAAATGAGAAGGCTGAACATATACAACTAAATAAAAAAACAACAACCACAAACTCCAATCCAGATCTACAGATTACACAGACTAAAGAAAGAACATAACAATCAAAATAGAGGTAAAAACCAATACTAAAGAAACAATTCAAATGAACATTGCACCATTAAAAATACAGAAATTTGAAAAAGCTTTTAAACAGAGTGGAAAAAATGACAGCAATAGATGCTAATTGTTTATAGTGTACAAGACACATTAAACAATGAATCAATAAGTTTTACCTAAAAGACATCAAGTTACCCTACATTTCTAATATACATTACAAATGTACATGTATTCAACCTACAGTTATAATTGGAATATTAATTTGGATGTTGATTCAATTAGCCACAAAATTAAAGTAGTTTAAAATCTTCACATAGTAAACGTAAAATTACCAGTTGGGTTCTAAAGATGCCTGCAACAACCCTTTGAACTTTCACATGTTTGTCTTTACAAAAAATAGGTAACGATTAATCAGACAGGCTGAAAAAGGGCTGGTGGAACATACAGCTAATAGTTGTCTTTGTCTGAGTTTTAGTTTTTCTAATTGACCTGACATGTCTGGTGTGTTCCTTGCTCTTTGTGATGCTGTTTGCTAACTAATCTGCCTGAGAAACATCTGAGGCCTTCAGAGAACAGTTGTGTTTTTACTGAGATTAAATGTCACACAGCTACACTCTATTTACTAATTAGGTGAAGTCTGAAGGCAACTAGTTGCTCCAGGCTTTCCTTTGGGTTGGCTGTTTGTATCAGGGGTATGAATACATTTAGGAAGATCTGTATAAAGCTTGTTGTTTTTATCTTAGACAGTTTCTATCAAGCACAGTATAACAACAACCTTTTAATTAAATTTTTTAGCAATCAAAATTGTTCTTTTCCAAATACCTTTTTTGTAACTTTCTCTGAAGTTGGTGGAGCATTGAGCAGAGGTATTTACTAATTAACCATCCCTGGTATCAACCAGCAAACCAAGACTGCAGAATGTTTTTGGGTTGCTCTGCTTGTTTGCAGAGAAAAAAGTTTCCTGCCTTGAACAAATATGTATCTTTGATGCTCCTTTGATTTATTCATCCCTGTTAGTCTAGTGATAAGGCTGGCAACAGACTGAGTACTCACACTCTGTAGCCGTCAGTATCAATAACAAGAAGAACAGCTTAGTTCGACACAGAGCAGGCAAAAAAAAAGGAAGGAAGATCTTTTCTCCATTCCTTCAATACTGGCTCATTAAAACTCTTTTTTCTCCCTTTAACAACCTTAAGATTGGATTTTACAGCTGTTATTGCCCCGCTGGACTTCCAAGATATTCCTTAAGTTTAGGCTGTTAACCTTGAGGTGACATTCACTGCTGAGGTTCCCTGGAGTTGTGGTGGAGCATGAAATTGCCTTGTGCCTTCGGAGATGGGGAGTCCATTTCATGGAGCTCCATTTCCAAAACAGGTCTTGGTTAAAGATTTAAGACACTGCTGGTATTGTCATTCATGCTGTGGATGGAAAAGCAGAAACAATAACTCAAATACTTGTCAGGATTCACTTTTCATTGATCTGAATTTAGCCCTTTACAGGCTACATTTGAAATAATGCTGTTACTTCAAATGAAGTGAAGGACACAAATAACAGAACTTACTTTTTTGCAAACAATTGTGATATTTTATTAATGCATTTTTTTTTCTGGGCTTCCAATAGATTTTGTGTTTGTTGTGAAATCGATCAATTGTTTTGATTATTTGCATGCATCCATGAGGGTTTGGTGTTAAATCCAGAGTCACAGATAGGTTAGACTTTACAGTTTATTTTCCTCCTCACTTCCTTTTCTGCAAACACAAACCTAATTAACTGCCAAGCCTAAAGGTTAAACATTGAGATATTTTGCCCACAGATCAAAGCCTGAGGGGTTCTGACAGGATCCTGCCTACATTAACCTTTCCTGTATGGTTGGATTAACATTGGAAAATGTAAACATTTCTGTTTCTTCACAATTGGGGCTGATATTTTAAACCCTTTATGATCGAGGTCAGTTTCTGCTATGTTAAAAACGTATTTGTACCCTCAGAGATGTATCGTGTTTTATTTTTGTGTCACATTTAGATGTTGTAGATCATCAGTTTAAGACAAACTGATTAAATACAAACAACTGTTTCAAATTATGGATTAAACTAAATGGCTTAGTCAAAGTATAGACTTAAATCCAGTGAACACACTGCTGGATGATCAAAGATAGACCTTTTATGCTTGAAAACCCCAATTTGTAGCTGAAATAAAACAATTCGGTCAAGACTGGAGCAAAATTCTTCCACAGTGATGTAAACATAGTTATCAATTATGGCTGATAGCATCGGTTATTTGTCGTAGGGATTGTTCACTTTCTCGCTAGACTAGCTTCCCCCCCCCTAATAAATGAAATACTTTTTTTGAAAACTGCTTTTTGTTTAGTCAGGTTGAATTAGTCTGATATTGAAATAGTTTGATTATACGATCCATATCAAGGAAGACTAAAATGCAAAAAGGGAAGAAATGAGTAGCGTTCCAAATACGCTTTTTCACAACACTGTATAAAAACAATTATGCATCTAATTTTTCTTTCTCACCTGTTCAATCACCATTATTTAATTAAGTCCCACTGAGAGAATAATTAGGAAAATTTTGAGACATAAAAAAAACGTTAATCAGATAAACAAAAAGAAAGACAAGTGAGCAAGCGATATATTTTTCCTGCCTGTTTGTTGTGTTAACTGAATAGAAACAAGCAGGCTCATAAATCATATATCCCTCTTTTGATCGTGAGCTAAAAGTCTCTGACAGCTTGTGTGAACATTACTGAATAGTAATTACTATGCTTTTTTCAGCCCTAATTTTCTCCTGTGTTTGTATTTTGTACACAAAATAGTCTTTTTTTCTCCAAAGACAGCTCCAACAGACCTCTCGCTGCTTGTGACTTAATAATGACAGCTGTGTATCCATGTGTAACTATTAGTAGTCATTAGTGAAAGCTCATTTCCCTCAGGGCCACCTTATTGTCAGGGTGACATGCTGCAAATAAATGACTTGTTTTCTACCCCAAGGCTGTTGTCTTAAACAACAAAATTATTCTGGAGAAGCACTTTAATTTCCTCTTTTTACCTTGCCTGTTATTGTTGCTACAGTGATACCTGTTTGATGTGTCCATGTTATACAGGAATCATGGGGGTGGGATTCAGTTTGAAGGGTGATGCATCTCCATATAGCTGTTTAAAAAGCAGGCATAGACATGACAGCAAGCACTGAATAAGTGTGCATGCTTCATTAAAAAACAAATAGAGAACTTAGAGCCTCGATAGAGTTAAAGGGGGCTAATTAATGCAAACCATTTATGATCTATTTCTGCAGAAGTGTGTTGAAAATCCATTGAAAAGACACTGCCTTATGTTTAAGCAACAGAATGTGGTTGAAAAGTTCACATGAAAATGTTTACTGATCTTGAATGTGGCTGAATAATTGTTAGACTTAATCAAGCCTTGTTCAGACCGGGTGTATACAGGGTTAAAAGTCACATTTTCAACACAGTTTTCTGGTCTAAATTAAGATAAGGACAGATTGACCCATAAGAGGAATAAAAATATGTTAATGGACCACCTCCTGACCACATGGTATCAGACCTCAGTGTCACATCCAGCAGGTCGGAGGCCCATGCTATGACAAGGCTCAACTACCAGATGCTCAGCGTTGCCCATCTCTGTAATCTGTGAAAGGTTGATCCGATTTCTTCCTGGATACGAGTGGCTGAAAAGAGCTTTATCCAAAGAGTCGCTGGACTCATTCATAGGGTGAGAAGCGGGAGCTGAGAGTAGAGGCATTGGTTGTCTGTCGAAAGGTATCAGGTGAGGTGAATCAGGCATCTAATCAAGATGCCTCCTGTTCTCCTCTCTTTAGAGGCATATGCCACCGGGAGGAGCACGTAGGGCAGATCCACAACTCACTGAAGGGGTTTATATCCAATCTAGCCAAGGATTTCCCTGCTCCTGCAATGAGCTAGACAGGGTTGGTGAAGAGAGGGATGCCTGATGTCACCCCCGTGATCCAATCACAGGTGGATAGATGGATGGATAGACAGACAGTTTACAAATTTGGATACAGAAACTAATGTTTTGTTTTAGATCTCTGTACCCCCAATGTGTTTTTAAAATGTTATCAGTAGTAATGCGTTTCTTACTCTTTGGAAGCGTCTATCATTTTCTGATCAATGCCAGTAAGTTGCATGTTTAGATTATAGAAAGAAAATAACATAATAATTGTAAAATAAGGTACTGCGAGTTGGAAATTACGAGTAAAAGAAGCAAGCCACAACTGTAAAGACTGTTAGACTTAAAAGTGAAATTTAATCACATTGCATGAGATCGCCCAGGGCTAACACACACGCACTCTATCTCAGACGCACACTCTGCCTATCCTCATACGCCTTCTGCTCAGAGATATTCCAGATTTGAGCGAGAGACTTTGGCCCAGTTTCAGAGTCTCGGCTCAGGTCTGTGCTTCCTTTGAGATGTGCAACTGAGATAAATCAGGCAGACGGAGCTCAACGAGAGCAGCCAGATAAAAGAAAAGAAGGCAGCGTAAAGCATTCGGCTGTCCTTATTATCTCTGCGTTGAGGTTAAAAGTTTTCTTCAGGTGATGACTGCTCACTGAGGGCTGCACTAAGCCAGAATGATCATCCGTCCGGAGACGCCAAAGCTCTCTCAACAGTGCAGCCAGGGATGGTTGTGCATTTTAACTGTGTGAGATAGATGCAAAACTGGGAGTGATGGTGGCTTATGTAGTGCATCATTGAATGAATACAGTTTTAATTGAAAAGTTATTCTCTAAAGTAATACTAATTCTAAATATGTAGTGTTGCTATGCTACATAATACTAATTATCATAAACAAGTCAGCCACGTAATCTTTCAAAAAGAAAGATTACGAAGCTTTGTCTGGATGACAAATTGTATTTGTCAACCAGCAATCTCTATACCAAATTAAAGAAGCAAACAAATGACTGTATATTTCTGAAGATTTA
>CAEFZY010052583.1:0-61349 GCA_903066815.1 Brachyrhaphis roseni
TTCTATTTTTATTGCCTTTCAAGATGACATGTCTGTTCTTGGTGTTGGATTTTATCAAATAAATTTCCCTCAAAAAAATGCGACTTATACTCCGGTGCGACTTATATATGGATTTTTCTTCTTTATTATGCATTTTATGGCTGGTGCGACTTATACTCCGGAGCGACTTATAGTCCGGAAAATACGGTACTCTCAAGTCATTTTGTAATTTCTTTTAAAATTTTATTAAACTTGTTTCACGGCGGCTGCTTCCTCACACACAGTTTGACTTTGTTTCTCCTATAAATAGTTGATGATTGCTCACCGCAGGTATGCAGGAAGAGCCTTTTTTAAATGCAATTTTTATAGAATGTTATATTATCCGTTTACAATCTGAACAGACTAGTATTGGCATTGACAGAGCAAAGTTCTTAAAAACACAGATGAGAAATCACCTGTAAAGAACAGGATAAAACAAAACAAAAACCTCAGTTTTAGAAAAATAAGCTGCTTACGTAATTATATTATTATATAAGAAAATGAATAATTAAATATTCTGTATTACTATTAGTATATTCAGCTCAGAAACAAATCTATCCATCAGGTATTCGTAAACAGCTGTTTGTGCATCAAATAAAATCAACAGGATCTCATTTTGAGACCGTCTGACTGCCAGCCGCCCTGTTTCAATTACACAATGAGATTCATGTGTGTAATTACTTCAGTCAGGGTGATTCATGGCTCTCATGACGTGGTGTTGAGCGTTGATGTCAGATCTCTGTGAACCAACCCCGTTTCCTCATGTGGAGTCTCGGATGCGGTGATGCTGCTGATTTGATGGGGAGGTGAAAAAGATGAAGGATCAGTTGCATTATCGCCCAGAAAGTCCACATCCAGGGTGATTTGTGCTGATCCGGTGGATTCCAGCTGTGTGGGAGGGCCGTTTCCTCTAAGCCTTGTTTTTACGGCTGTAAGCAGGATAATGCAATAAGAGTTATGGATGGGTCACAGGAAAAGCTGAACAAGCATTCATGCTTTTTAACATAAAACGTTTTCTTCTCAGTTATTTCCAGCCAGTACCTGGCTGGAAATAAAATTTCATGCACTATCCTGTATTTCTATTTTTACACTTATTTAGTTGCATATTTGATTCTGACCTTTTAAACTTTTTCCTTTTTTGCATTGTAATGAGATATGGCTTTATAAAAAAAGTTCATAATTTTTCTTTTCTGAAAGAATTCTTGAGTCAGAAAGTTCTATGCAAATTTAGAGCTTCTTCTAAATTTGCATAGAAGAAGCTGCCACAGCTTTTAAACTGTTTCAATATTTTGGCATTCTGGTAGGAAACAGTGACTGGGTCAGAGACGAGGCATGAACTTTTTGTGAATAATGTGAAAGCATCACTATATGCAACGCTGATGTACAACACTGACGTTGCCATTTATTTTAAAATCTAAAATGCTTATACCTGTCTGATAGAACTTGAACAAAATTATTTTACAGTTCTTACAGTCTTTGTACCATAAATGTATTAAAACACAATAAGTATTTTCTTAAGTTCTATTTTAATTAAGGTAACAGTCACACACTGTTACATTAATTAAAGGAAAAAATAGACAGTTTCACAATCTTTGGATTTATTAATCGTACTCTGTTTTGTTGGCCAAATTCTGACTTGGCTTGTGGCCGGAGGGGCTGATCAAATACATTTCAAGGACACCAAAAGGCCCTCAGGCCACATTTTAGGCACCAAGGCTATATTTTAGCAGTAATAAAAAATATGTTACATTATTTTAACAGCTTAGCATATCATACTGTCCTCTCATTCTGGCTCATGTCTAACAAAACTAAGGTAGATCCAAGGTAGAACCAAGGCAGATCTTGGTTTAAATGACCAAGATCTGCCTGTAATGTTACTGCCCAGTTCTTTAAATAAATAATTTTAATTTAACTAAACTTTACACTTGTAAAATGCTTGAACAACAAACAAAATCATTAAATCTTGCTTTGTGGTTTCTGACGTTCTGTGTTATTATTAGTGTTGAGACAAACTATGAAGTATTGAAGGTAATGAAGAGGGGCTGCAGGAGAGTAAGACCTCTGTGAATCCTCATTGCTTTCTGTCAATTGTAATACTGAATATATAGCACTTTGCACAATCGACAAAGTGCCACATTGATTTCTTCTTCCAGAAAATGCAGTCCAGTGCAGTGATTAGCAGACCGAACCACAAGGCTGCAAAGTGCACAAAGAACACAGATGCAAGCTTCCACCTGTGCTTACACTGAAGCCACGGCTACTATTAAGACTTGAAATAATAGCTGTACTAATGAAGCAAAGAGTGCATTGGTGCAGAATAATAATTGTTTTGAGGGTAGAAAAAATAATGATTTTGTCTATGCGGCATTATGACGATCAGTCATAAGGAAAGTTTTTCTTCTTTGTGCTCATTTAGATGGATACTTTAATCAGAAAAATTTCTCATGCAGGAGGCAGTGGCGGTAACGAACGCCTCTGTGCCCGCCATAGCCTGCGTTTATATGTTGCACGGGCACAGACAAAGGTTCATGCTGAGTCTAGATCAAATTAAGATACAGCAAAGGGGGATTGCCTGAAGTTTGGACGTGTGCATGGTTGCATGCCGGTGTAGATTAAATTAAGATACTGAATGAGTCGAGGAGTTGAATTATACTGATGAGCAAGTGGGTGTGTGGATTTTGCCCTCTAAATGCCAGGAAGTTTAAATACTCAGCGACGTTCCCTAAGCTTCCAGTAGCCTGTGGCAGCATTTGTCCTTCATTTCTTTTTTGTTGTAGGGAACAAAATATTCTGCCTGTTTAGCATCAAGCAGCGAGAACAGCAAAAACTATTCAAGTTCCTGAAGGATTCATTGTGCGAAAGAAGTGGAGTCTTTAGAAGTGACGCAAAACTCCCCACAGCTTTCCTGAAGTGTTGCCGAATTATTTTAAGAACCGGAGTCGATCATTTTACAATGTAACGCCGCTTCACAGCCGCCTCCTCCTCATCATCATCGGCGGCGTTGTTGTCTCTCAGTCGGCTTCCCTCCCTCCCGCTCGGCCGCTGCCGTCCTCTCCGACTCCTCACCACCACCTCTGATATTTCACATTCTAACAAGTTTAATTAGTCGTCTGAAAGATGAAATAACTGCGAAGCATAGTTGGCGCGTTGAGAGAGGTAATTTTTAGAACCACTTTCACTTTCTTTGAACAGTTCCAGCTCATATAGGACAATACTTTGGAGAAAGACTTTGCTTCACAGTGAATTGTTGAGAGTTCGGGGCATAAACAACCGAGATTCAGAGAGGAGAGATGCATTCAAATAAGATAAAGGGCAATGCAGTCCAGTGAACATGACCATATGCTTGGATTGATTAGAGCGCTTTGGAAAGCCATGAGGTTGATAAAACACACTAATATGCACACATATTCTCAGAAACGTTGACATCCCAATGTGGATATAAACAAATTATTTTTACTTGGCAGCTCTTCATATTTAAAGTTGGCCTGTTTTGGCTGACTCCACAATTTGACTAACTGCAGCTGTTTGAGCCAACGGCATCACTGCTGAGGACATTTTATTTTAGTAAAAAGTAATAGTAATCTTCCCATTTGGATTCTACCTTTTAATGGCGTCAAATGCAGAACTCAATAAAAAAGAAAAGCACTGTCCAAAATCAAGCATTATAAATCTATTAAACCCAGAAGATAATGACGGTTTTTGTTTTGTTTTTATCCAAAGAAATAGGTGTTTGGCTGTAGGAAACGATGCTTCTTTTCTTCCATGTTATCACCACTGACTATAGTAGAAAAGCTTGTGCAGCTTTTCCTTAGTAAAAAAATAAACAAAAAACAGACATTTGTCTCACAATTCCCAATTTATATGTGTTGTTTGGATTTAATCCTGATGTAAAGTTATAATACATAGATACCAAGAAGGATATGTTTCCATTAGGCCTCTGATTATTTTTATAATGCATCACCATCACACATCTGCAAATTGCATCCAAGAATGAACCAGACTTGATCCAGAACTTTCTTCCTTCAATCTCTTATAACTTCTTTAAAAATTTCTCACAAAGTCAAACGATGTGCCTTAAAATATAGCCACAGACGTGTCACCATTTAGCACAGAAGATTAGGCGTCTTTTTATATAATGTATGCATACATCTAGTTTCACCCGTTTCCAAGACATTTCTTTAATTAATTTCAACCCCCTTTCCAATATCAGTGTAGTATTTTGTTTCTTAATTCAGTGAGAACTGATGTTAAAATGATTTTTTTCAGTACCATGTTTTTTGTTTTGCAATTGAGAGGAGATGAACAGTGTTTCTCGTCACTGTTTTAAGTTTAATGAAAGTTGAGAAAAAGTCTGTTCTATCAGCTGTCAGATTGTTTCCTGTATGTCAGAAGTTAAGAGGCTTGATGAAGTGCCAACAGCAGGAGCTAATGCGCTGGCACTTGGCATACACCGCACCTGATAAGAGGCGTTGTTTTTTGCTCTCAATCTGTTAGCGCTCATCTTCATCTGCTTCTCTCTATCCTGTATTCTTTGCTGCAGATGTGACTCAGAAAACCGTTACCTTGGCAATCCACTCAGAGGAACCTGTTACTGTGAGTAATTCTCCGCTGGACACACATACACACACACACACATACACATTTTATGGGTTATTCTCTCGTTGCTTCCCACTTCTCTGCTCGCACTCTTCCGCTCTGGGCAGATGGCGCATCTTAACACTTTGGCACCAGGGGCGCTTGTTCGATGACAGAATGACTTGTCGTGAAAATGTCAAGTGCATCACAGGGAGTGAGTGATTGAGCTAATCAAGGAGACGGAGGAGTCAAAATTCTCCACTTGTCTACTCACTCAATCTCACACCTATTCATTTAGAAAGGTAACGAAATGATAGTGCAACTTTTAAGTAAGAAGAGTATCTATGGAGGTGCACAATGCACACGTCTGCTACAGTTCCTGCTCATGCTGCTGTCTGTGTTTATTTGCATGATGGGGCGTCCTTCACAGCGATGCAGCTGTACTTTGTGATTTGTTATGTCTTTCAGCACTCCGCTACTGACTTCAGAGCCTTTGCCAAGGCTTTGTCCCTTTTAAAATGTCATAGCCTGACAACAGGCTCATTGAGGAGGAGGAGGAGGACACAGGAAACTAGAAGCCCGGAGCCTGTTTTAACCTCTGGACACCACTGGAGCTCCTTGAGCTTTGTTATTCTGCTTTGTAAACACGACAGTCCCTGCAGTCAAAAAGGCCATTGAGCACAGATTTAACATAGCATGCTCAGGGTGACAGTGGTCAGCTTTGTCTCAGGGTTTGTTAGTGAGCTCTTCATCTTTGTGTTGTTTTTGAGAATGCTGACTGATAAGCTTACCTTATCCCCATAAAAGACATGCTAGCCAGACTCATGTATTTAAAGGTGTAACTGAAAATTCTGTTTAATGCATTTGTCTTGGAGATAAATAGATGGACTTATACATTTACAATAATTTGAAGATTATCTCAGTTAAATTCACAGTAATTCTGAATAAATTTGACTTCATCAGTAAGTTTCACTAAATTCATTCTACATTAATATTGACTTTACAGCAAAAATAATATTTCTGGTTAGAAATTTTATTTCTACTTGTCCTAAGCACATTTCTTTGTCAAATATATTATGTCAGACATCAAGTTCAATGTAATATGATTAATTAGATGTTGCTCAGCATTTGTGATGGACCATGACAAAACCAGAAACAAGTCACCAAAGCAGAAACTGAGGAGGAAAAATAATGTTTCTGAAGAATAGTATTTTTTATTTATTTCTTTGCGAAATATACTCACCGAAGCTGTGTACTTTAAAAAACAGTTTCAGAGATTTTAAAATGGTGAACTTTATGTTTGAATTTAACTTGTTTACAGAGTAAATCTGTGCCATTTAATTGGGCGGAGAAGTGCACAGCTAATTAAACTACCAGGGTTGGTTTTGGCTGTTCGCACACTTTTGTTATTGGTTTTGGCCAATAAGCTGCATGTTTGAAAGGAACACATGGCTACTTAACATAGGAGTGGATCCATAACTTTGACTGTAAATGTTGTGAGAGAAGAAAAGAAAATTCTCCACTTGGTGCGCTGTTGTGCATCCATAAACTTTCGCCAGAGTGCAATGCGTGGATGGATACTTCAGCAGCAGAAAGAGAGTGACAGGACATTTGAATAATTAGACATCTCTGAAGCTAACAGATGTACAGTTCTTAGATGGCAAAATCTATCATAAAGATACAAGTGAAAAAGAAAAACCCAGGATATGATCGGAGGCATTCATATTTACAGGAATACTTTTTAGTTTCTCATGTGATGAGCTTCACAACTTCTATTCTTTGTAGAACACGATTATAATACATGGACTGAAGAGCTTTTTGTGAGACGTATTCAAGACTTGTAGTTTAATATGATAAACCAGGTATAGGGATATTTTGTTAGTGTCAGTATTCAAATGGCTTTATTTTTTTTATTTCTATGTGTTTCACATTCATTAGGAAACTTAGAATCTACAATTTCAGAATTTGTAAATAACTCAAAACGCTTCCTGTGTTTTTTTTTCCTGGCCAATCACATTTATATTTCTTACTTTCGTCTTTCCAATAGATAACCTCCTGATTGACTACCAGTTCACATTCAGCCTCATCCAGGAGGATGACAAGCATTACACCGCCATTAACTTCATGGCCTCACCTGAGCAGGTAACATCTTTAAGAGCAGATCTCATATTTGTAGTTGTTTAGCTCTCCATCAAATGTCTTTATTAGTAATGATCATAGTTAGTTGTTGATGTTTAGCTTTTCTGAAATAAAATGTTGACATGCTGTTTTTTTGCTGTTGTGCATATTGTCTCCCTGATAAGATCTCCCTGGATTTATGTTTTTCATTTTAAGGCAAACAAGAACTTAGACATGTCCATCAATGCATCAAACAACTTTAACCTCAACATCACGTGGTCTGTGGGCTCAACAGGTACGTTTGTGCTTATATCATTTTTGTTATTTCATGCAAACTAAAATTAAGTAGACATAATAGTTCTAGTCCTATTAGTTTGAATTTAATCATCAGTCAATTTAAACAAGGATGATAAATTGTTAGTTGTAGCTAAATTATTATTTTATTTTTTTCTGAGGTATATTCAACACTAGATTTTTCAAGTGACAGATATGTGGCATTTTGCAGTAAAATCACTGGAACACTATCAATTATTTCCTATTTACATGCAAATATTATTATTATTATTATTATTATTATTATTATTATTATTATTATTATTATTATTATTATGTGCACATAATTGTGCAGACTGTACTGTATATCTTTAGTTTAGCTTGGGTCATTAAATTAAGCTAATTTCACCTGAAACAATTCACATTGAATGAAATACATGTATGAAATGTAATTAAAGGGGATACACTATCAGTTTTACAAACCTTTATTTTCATTTTGATTTGGCTTGTCACCTCTGGTAGCAACATTGATTTCCATGTCCATGTTTTCAGTAAAAAGAAAAAAGCACACAAGGCAGGAGGTTATGGAAATTAGAAATACTGATCAAAGAAATTTTGAATCTGTTGTACATTTGGCTCAGACACAGAAAAAAATGACTTTCTGCTGTAGTTATTGTGAACTTGCAGGAAGATTTTTGTACAGAATAATTATTGATTTGGATCTATAAAGCAATCCTCTGAAAGGCACATTTTGATCAGATATCTCAACAGAGCACATACAAAAAACATAAGGCTGAAACAAAACATTTTTTTTTACCCGAGAAACTTTATGCTCACAAACGAGAGTCATCTTAAGATCACCTGGTTGCCAACTCAGTGCTGGAGCTACCTGTCATATCAGTGGCATAAACACTGCTGTGTCTTCTTCTCTCAATTTGGGTTATTCCTTATTTAGATCTTATTTTATAATCATTCCATTGTCATGGAGAATAAAGTGTTGTTGAAAAAAAGTAATTCTTTATTTTTAGCTGTTCATTTTTCACAATGCTTTCCCACATTTTCAGTTATTTTTGTGTTCTCAACAAGTGGAGACAGACCTGTCTGCCATATTCCTATTAGAAAGGAGGTTTTTTTGTCCAGGAAAAAAAAAGTCTGTTTTCTGTTTATAGACTCAGACGGTGGGAGTCTGAGGTTTCAGACAACATGCAATCAATCTCTACATGAAAGTGCAATTCCATTTAGAGATACATGGTCTCCAAAAGTTTGTTTCAGAAATTGGCTTTTTAAAATTTGTATGTTTAAAAAAATTATGAAAAGGCTTTAAAGCTTTCTGTTTTTACTCTGTCATTTGCCCTAGTTTAGTTCAGAGTTCTTGTTTCTTTAGAATTCTTTTGGTATGGGATTTTGTTGATTTTTACATTACAGGAAACATATAATTGGATATTCTAAAGCAGAAACAATAAAACCAAATGTTAAACCTCCTCTGTTGGCATTTACGGTGTCCCTGCTGCTGTTGGTCCCCTGAGGAAAGACGCCCAAGGACACTGCAGTTGTCCGGTGCCACTGTTTATCTCCCGCCTTCCCTTTCTTCCTCCCAAGTCGTCTGGCGCTCTCTCTCCGTTCCTTCAACACTGACATTTTCTCCCCACTAAAACACGTTAACCCCACACGCTTCTCTTCGCCAACCTTAACTTTTCCAGTGTGCCGTCGTTAATATTTGAATTTGAGTCCCCACTTCTCCCCGGCACAGATGTTTTGTCTCAGAAGGAATAGAAGCCTCTTCACAATTGACAAGAGCAAGAGGCGCCTTTTGTTGTGGGGGGGAAGGTGTGGGGGGGTGATTTCAATTAAGATAAACATGCTCACGTAGCTACACTCAAGCTGTCATTTTCAGTGCTTTGTTTCAGAGCTGTGGATTGGAATATCAATGCTGAGAAAGCACTGACATGAAGAAGAAAAAGAAATGATTTGGAACATTAAGACAGATGGAAAATGATCTATTTTTACCCCTTTTCTTTAAAAATTGCTTTTAATTTTAAGATGGGCAATGCGATGCTCGCCCAGAAACAATATTACTCACATTCAAGCAATAGGAACTGTTTCATATATGAATTCTGGATGTATTTGGTGCCTCACCAGAAATCTGTGAATACTAAATGGGAAATTTGGGGCATCACATTATGCATAAAGAAGTGGGATCATGAGTTCAGAAAAGGGATGTTTGTCGTTCATTCAAGCTGAGCTTTTCACCCACATTGTATCCATTTTAGTATAAAATATAATAGGCATGTGTAATTCTACAATACTGTGTTTTTTTAACATCAACAAAGTTAAATGCAGTTAAGAAATAATGATAATTGCACATGAGTGCTCTCCTGTTGTTTGAAATGGACAAATAAACTCGTTAATGCATTTATAATAACATGTTGCAGCTAAAGCACCTCCATCTCGATGTGTAAGCGTGTTTTTTGGGTTTTTTTTATATTAAAAGCTAAATGGCTTTGCACTGAAAATGAACACTTTGTTTCAACAGCTGGGACCATTTCTGGAGAGGAGGTTCCCATTGTGTCCAAAACGAACATTAAAGACTACAGGGACAGTTTCTCCTGTGAAAAGTTCACCTTCAGAAGCAACCCTAACATTACCTTCTACGTGTACGTCAGTAACTTCTCATGGCCCATCAAGATCCAGGTAAGAACAAACACCTGACGGCTGAATTTGGAGTAGATTTTGTGTGAAAAACAATCTTATTTTTAGATGCCATCTAGCATTTTATGGTTTCTTTGAAAAGATGAGTCAGAGGATTTGATTATAGGACGGGTCTTGAATTATCACTTGAAAAATAGTGTTTATTCTCTCCAAGTGTCTTGGGGATGCATAAAAACCTGTGACAGCATGGCAGACACAATGATTAATACCGAATGCCATCCACTTAGGCAGTTCCCAAAGGTCCAATTAGAGCAAAGTTTCTTCAAGGGTAGTTCTGTCAGGTTTGCAAACCCCAAACATCTGCATAAATGTAAGGAGATAAAGAAAGTTTAATTAAACAATTAGACTGTAAAAACCCCGCTTTATTTTTGGGAAGTGATCCAACATTACACAAAGTGAGTTGCCACATTATTATAATATTCAGGATCAGCGTCTAATTATGAATTAAAATTAGAGACAGCTATTTGTAAGCGGATTGCAAAGTAGTGTGATGTAAACAAATTAACAATTTAAGGGTCTTAGAAACAGATGTACAGTATTGGTGCTTGTTGAGCTAAGATGTTGCAAAAGATTTTCTAAAGGGAAATACACATATAGAAACAGATTAAATTTATTATCTTCAACTTTACAGTCTAAAACATACACTGTAAAGTGTATGTTTTACAGTGTATGTAAAACATACACTGTTTTACATACAGTGTATGTTACATCCATCGTTAATGGATGTAACGATAAATGTTACATCCATTAACATTTATCGTTAATGGATGTAACGATAAATGTTGCAATTTAGTATGTTGAAAGATATTAGCCCTGGCTATAAACCAATAAAAAGTAAAAACAAAATACTTTAACAAATACATTAAAGTAAACTTAAAATACATATGGCTAAATAATAGTCAATTCGATATAAAAATGGGAGAATTTGAAACATGTATGTTATATAAGAACTACTTTATTCAAAAGGTGTTGCAGCTACACTAAGCAGGTTTCTAATAAATTATCAAACATGGTGTTTAATCAATTTATTGCATTGTATTTATCTACCTTTGTGTTTTACTAATTTTTTTAATTTTAAGATTTTGTTTCACCAACTTAATTTACATTGGTAGACAAATTATTTCATTGATACACTCTGATCAAATTTATGTAACCACGTGCAGCAGGTTATTTGAAAAACATCAAATTTATCAACCAGTTCTCAAGAAACCCTTCTACTATTACTAACCGTCTTTGTTTAAGCAAGACAGGAAGGCTTTTGCTGAGAAATACGATAGTTTGAGATAGGAGTAGTGATTACTAATAATAGCACACAGTGCCCGTTTTGTTAATTAGTCCACTCCCACATATTGATTTTTATATCCTGTCGCACCACATCGCATGGTAGATGAGTGGACCACCTTGAGGTAATAACATCTTCGGGGATGGTCCATCTGTGGAGGTGGCCCAGTAATAGTTTTCTATTAAATTTCCTGGCCGACAGTCACTTACTTATTATGGACCAAGCCCACGCCATAAAAGCAAATAGCTTCTATTACAGGATAAGGCTTCTTTCCCGGTTAGGCCTTGTGATGCTGGACTGATTCTGGAGACCCGGTTGAGCTGAGGCAGAAATCTGGAAGAGATTAGTCTTTGTTTTTAAGGTTTAAGCATTTAAAATAAGCGGTTTTCATGTAAATCAGGATGTACAGAGATTTTTCAATGGCATCATTTGACATTTGCTTTCAGGGTTATTGGATGATCTGATTGATTTTAAGGATTCTCCAACCCTGGGGAAGTATAGAAAGTGAAAAAAATGTAGAAACATATTTGTATTCCATATCCCGACATTATTTCCGTCTATCCGTCGATTTTCCTTCTTTATTTCCTTCTCTTCCTTCTATCACTAGATCTTCATCTGTTCTAACTTTCTTCCTCTGGCTTTTGCAAGTTTTATATTCAAATATTCAAAGCCTGACAAGTATCTGCCATAATTGTATTGGAAAATTAAAACATGGATTTTGCCATCACAGATATTTGGGAACCATGTGCTTTACACACCATTCATCTAGTTTTCAGATAAAATGAATGGCTGAGATGAACAGATTGAAATTAAATTAGCCCTACATATATTGCTTTGAGTTGTATAAGCACAGAACAGAGCAGTCCCACTCATTAAAAAGCCAGACAATCATTTGTACTTTTCGCGTTAGCCGTGTCAGTGAGCATCGCATTTCAGGTCAACTCTTCTCATCTTCTTGTTAATAACGTAGAGACAAGCCAAAGGTGAACAAAGTTTAAGAGGGTAATGGAGTTTTCCAAAAACATTTTAGTACAATGAAGATTCTCAACCTATATAAGCATCCTCCTCTCTCTCACTATTAGTGAAAAATGCACAAATATTTAGTTGTCGCTTTTCAGTGGCTCATTGTTATAGAAAATATAAATTAGTGTTGCCATTATTGGTTGCTGGTAAACGGTCTCTGTTTAAACAACCTGTGGTAACCTCTATTTTTTTTCTTTTCGCCATTTCGTACCATCCACTTTTTTCAAAATTGCCATTCAGAGCAACAAATGTGACGCAAATGGTCCACCTCTGAAAGCAAAATTGTGCTCCATTACCCAGCACTACATGTTGCCAATCAGAGACTGAATACAGCTGCAGATGACATTGTTTTTGTGGTTCTAAATGCTTTCGGGGCAGACTGGCTGCAAAGCATCTGTAGTAGATAATGACTTGTCACCATGATGTGGCCTATCATATATGATTTAGCTGCTAGGGCTGTCTGTAATCTCTCCTTTAATGAAGATGAACCATATTCCTGACTCAAAGGCAATTGAGACATATAAATTTAGATTCTTATCAATCTAATATTTGTGTATGCTTTTATTATGTCTTCATTTGTAAGTGTAAAACCAATCCATATTAGAGTGTTTTCATTTAAAACCTTCTAGCCTCAGGTTTATGTACAGATAAGCCTCTAAATGCTCACAAATCACAGCAACTATAAGAAAATTCGTTGCCTGTATCGCCTGGCAGTTTCCAAGCTTCACCCTGAGAATTTGTTTCTCCTTTTTTACACCGTTTTAAGTCAATCCATCTTATTCGCTTTTTAAAATAAACACAGATAAGTGTTGTCCATTTATGAGATAAATCCTTAGATGCTACTAGTTTCTGTCAAATTATATTAAACATATGTTTTTAGAAATTTTTGAAAATTATTGAACACTTTTTACTACTTTTTTTATTTCTAGTTGACTTCGAGTTTAATCTAGAATGCAGAAGAATTAAATCCTTTTGAATCTCTGCATTTTTTCATGTTACAACCAATAACTTCAATCTGTATAATTAGAATTTTACTTCTATGAAAGTAGTGCATAATTGTGACATATTAGTAGTTTGATTAATTAATAATTTTTTAATTTTCTTTTTTAATTTTTTACAAATAAAACCCTAATGTTTTTAAAATCATCCCTTTTGAGTCAATACTTTGTAGAACTAGCTCCAATGGAAACTATTCTTCTTAGCAGTAAAAGCCCAAGATCTACCGCATGAGCTAGAGAAGGTCAATTTTCACAATTTTGCCAAATATTTTCTTTTGGATTTAGTTCAAGACTTTTACAATGCTTTTCTCACATCTGGATATGCTTTGATCTTAAACATTAACAAGGTCAACAGCCGGAAGTTGAATCCTCACCCCGGTGTTGAGGGGTGGAGGATTTTTTTCTTTTATCATTTCTATGTATTTATCTCTTGTAAAGTACCGTATTTTTGGACAATAAGCCGCTACTTTTTCCCCACGCTTTGAACCATGCAGCTTATAGTCCGGTGTGGCTTTTCTGTGGCTTTTTCATGAGAGCTGAGAGGCTGCACTTTGTGTCCGTTGCATAATTATAATCAGAATGTGTTCCATTTGGTTCCTGCCTTTTTAGCTAAAAAATGCCTTTTCAGCTCTAATTAATTATAATCTTTATTGTAAAATGTGTTGTTCATTCCTACTTTTATCTTGTACGTGTTTCAGTAAATTGCAGTTTGCGGCCTGACTGTGTTAGTTGCAGGACAGGCCGTTCCTTCACACCACATCCATCCTGTTGAGCAAATGAGTTTTGATGTCAACTGCCAGAAACTTCTACCTTGTTCTCATCTCTGTCCACAATATTACATCAGACATTTTTTGTTGAGTTTTTTATTTTTTTTAACGCTGGTTTTAATAAGTCTTTGAGTGAATCAGTGACCTTTAACAGGCCAACTTGGTTCTTAGCGCTGACTTGACCTGTGTGTGCCACGTCACATTAACCTCCTCACTATGTCACATTTCAACTCAGGCAAATCAGTCAGAGGTTCTTGGATGTTCAAAGGCAGGTTTGGTGTGATGGAAAAATGTAACTGAATTGTGGTTTTTACCCTTCTTGTTATAATTTATTAACCATTACTCACATTTTGCAGATTTCCTTTTAGACCACTAATTCCTAATTTGTCTTCTGTTTTTCTCCAATAGATTGCCTTCTCCCAACACAACAGTATTATGGACCTTGTCCAATTCTTTGTAACGTTTTTCAGGTAAGTACTGTATTGAACAGTTCAGTCTTCTTATTGCTTTTGATGTTTCTTGGAAGGATACACATTAAATATAATAGATATAAACTATTTAACCTTGTTAGAACAATCTTTTTATGTAATTGTTTTTGTTTGAAAGCTTTGAAAATTTGTTTTACAGGATATTCCTTTAGGAATATCCATATTCCTTTATGG
This sequence comes from Brachyrhaphis roseni, assembly GCA_903066815.1. Classification (NCBI taxonomy): domain Eukaryota; kingdom Metazoa; phylum Chordata; class Actinopteri; order Cyprinodontiformes; family Poeciliidae; genus Brachyrhaphis; species Brachyrhaphis roseni. The sequence goes on from CAEFZY010052583.1 coordinate 14,426, forward strand.
ATATTATTTATCTTGTCTGATAAATGTTATAAAAGCATTCATTACTCTATGCATTTACTCTATATTCTTTAATAGTTTACACCTCAAACAGCATTGAACATAGGTGATGGCATTCCTGGTAAATGGATGAAAAGTCTGAAAATGAATAATCTTGCACTTGCATATTTGTTTGAAAAAAATAAATCTAACTTTAAATCAGACTACAGTACATTTGTGTGTGGCTAAAAAAAATGTTTTTACAAAATCACTAATACCACATTTGTTGTCTTTTCTAACAATTCTTGTCTGATAAATGTTATAAAAGCATTCATTACTTTTAATTTTTAAATAGCTTAAAAGTTAAACATGTTTAGACACATTTCTTTTAATTCTGAGACATAAATTTAAAACTAGCCACTCTTCAAAATGGGAAAGACTGGAGAACAGGATGTTGGGTTCAGGTGTTGCTAGGTTGATCTTCATCCCCACAAGGGGAAACAAAGATGACTGCTTCTCTTTAAATATTGATGATTTAAACCAACACATTAACTTCCTGAAAACTGTCCTCATATTCAGAATATTTACACTGAAGAGTTTTAAGAACAGGAATAAAAACCATTAGCTGGCTTGTTAATACTTTACCTTACATGTAGATATAACATTCTTCCATCCTTTTAATTTAAATGTATTTTTAACACAAACTTATTCACACAAAATCACTGAAAACATCCAGAGAAAACTTTGGAGAACTATTTCTCACAACTTCTTTTCAGTCAAAAAGGAGTCAAAAAGTCTGATTCTTAGACACTTAACTGTACTTTGTTTGTATTAGCTATGCATTAAATCCCCTTAATCAGTCAAGAATGATTATGAACAACTTCTTCATTCTCCCCTCCATGTTTCTTATTACTTATACGTGTTTTAAAGTGGCACATTAACTACCACTAACACTTGAAGAATGTGCATAATTCTCTGTAAGTGGCATCTAAAGAGAAGACGTGGGTGATCAGGATATGAGGGCTCTTAATCATTTCTTTCCTGCTCAGAACTGTGAAGGAAGTCTTTCATCATTAAAATGTTTCTAATGAATAGGTCGAGCTGTTTGAAACGCACATTAATGTCTGAGTGCATAAAGATGATGTGTTTGTGATTTCTGCACTTATGCTTTCAATTACATACTGTAAAAAAATTATATAAAGTCTGCATACTTTTTATACACCTGTACTCTCCAACGTCATAGCATTTGTTTGTTGCTTGTGTTATTAAGAACACAGGTCTTGTGTAGCTTCTCTTCATTTGTTCATTTGCGTTTAAAGGTGTGCAGTTCCGGTTTGCTTAAATTGTGTGTATGTGTGTAGTCATAATGGAGAGCCGTTCCCTAAGGCAGCTGTCCATCAGCGCCCAATCCACAATACGTTTCCAGAAAAGCTGTCACACAGTCAGTTAGCCGCTGCCTCCAGCTGATCATATTACAGTCTGAACAGAACGGATCTGGAATCCTTCAAAGGCGAAGCTGAGGCGGACAGCTGCAGATATTATTTACACAGAAAACTACACCTTTTGGATAAAATGCAGGTTTTTTATACATTTATATTTAGTTCTGAAATCTAAACATTTTTAGAACTCCAAGATATAATAAACCACCAAAATCAGTCTGAAGGATTAATCGATGTCTATTGAATTAGGGAGGAAAATATTCTTTAATTTTAGATTGCTTTAGCATCAGAGATAAAATGTTTACTTTAATTGAATATCATAAGAAACATCAACAAAAACTACTAATGAACAAAATCAAGAATATAATTCGTTCAAATATTGTTATTATGGATTAATTTGTTTTACTTGTTGTGTCCTGCAGATTTTCTGCCCAGGTCCTTCTTGCAAATAAGATCTGGTCTCAATGAGGTTTTACCTGGTTAAATAAGGGAGAAAATAATTATTAAGTTTCTCATTTCTTTACAAAGTTAAACATCTGAAAACAAAAGTTGACATGTTTTTAATTTGCAAAATGTATGAACTAGAAGCTAAATAAATGAAAGAAGAACAAATAAACCATCTGAACAAATTTAACATTGCAGGTGGTTTCTCCAAATTATACACAAAATTCCGCTTTCAATGACAACTTTGGATTTGATTCAACCTCTTCATAACAAGCATCTTTATCAATAAAGCACCCTTTTATTGTTATGACCTGCATTAAACGAGATTAATAGCCAGACTCCAGCTTCTGCTAGCATACCTAAACAATTTCTGCCCACTCCTCATAGACAAATGCCTTCAAATTATTATTGTTTAATAGGCTTTATGCAACCGCCTTAAATGGTTAAATCACATCACTGTAGCAAAACTAGTATCTTCTATGACTTTTTCTGAAACTTTCTTGGAATATTGGAAAGTCCTATGATGGCCCTTCAGCTTTCTTGCATACAGCGTTAGTTTCTCCCAGGATGGTGCTGTTTCAACAGGAAGCTTGAGAAGAGGAGAAATAAAACAATCGAAATCTTGCAGAAATATGCTGCGGCATCCACTTATCTGTGATTGCTAACAGTGGGCCTGCTTTCTCACTGAAATTTCAGCAGTTGATGAGTAATTTATTAATTCGAACAAAACACAAATAGTTTACCATTCGAGCCTCCATTATCAAGAATTGGCAGAAAGATTGATTCAGATTTTTACTTATTCGTTTTTTTGGAAAGTTGTTTGTAAAATATGTTAAATTTATAAAGCAAATTAATTTTGGCCCTACCATATGGGCCAAAATTTTGGATTCAAAATTAAAATGCATTTTTTTCCATTACATATGCAAATTGGTTGCATTAGAGTACATGAAAATATACCATATGAAAATGATAAAGCATGAAAATAAGAAGATATTCCAACATTAAGGAATGAAAGTGATTCAATAAAAGCACAATTACAATGATAATGTATTCATAGCATTCATAAGGGTCAATGGCACAAAAAAAATCCAATGTTACACAAATTACTGTATTTCAAAGATATATGAGAGTCTTGGAGGGGAAAAATGCGAAAAGATAAAATCGACTACACTACACAATCTACCCCAATCTGTTTCCAATTACATTAGCAAAGCCAAAGTTAAGCAAAAGTACATTAAAAAACCCATAAAAGATGTTCACAGACCTTGAAGACCTTTAGTAACTGACACATGTTACCAGGTTGGCTTGTTTATGCTATGTCCTTTACAGTTAGCATCTGTCATTAGCTTTGATAATAACTTTTTGAAGCTTCAGATGAAACTCTGCAATTGCAGCAATTCCCGTTCCTTACACAAGAAGTTAATATTTTTGTTTTCTCATGTTTTATGTATAAAAGAAAATTGGGTTCAACCAACTTTATATTTTTCTGTTGCAGAAAACTCAACAATGTTAAAAATATCTGAACATTCTTAAAAGATTAAATATTTTTATCTGTATATTATTTTAGTCAGTCATTGTGTTCATAAAACAAACATACAGTTTAAGGCTGCAAATACCTTCTTTTTTTTAAGCTTCACCCTTTCGAGTCTTTGAACGCAATCTCAGTCTTTCATTTTCTCACACTTAATCGTATGCATTATTTTCCACAGGAATGCAGTGAATTGTTTGTGTTTTTCCCATTTGGTAGGCAGATCATAATAATTCCATTTAGCCTTTGTCTGTATCTGTGTTGTCCAGTTCTCAGTGACCCATAAACCCAAGAAGAAAAAAAAGGAAAATAGGAATAGCACTGATTCACTAATGAGCTGTTTTTTGTGTGTGTGACGGAGTGTGTCTGTGGATGTGAGGGAAGATTTGAGGAGACTTGAACCTGCAGGAAACATAATCAGCCTGATGACAAAATGTCAAATCACCCCACAGGGTTTTTTAGAGCTCCTTGAAGGAGAGATAAGGAGCAGAGAACGGACATCACGACTTTTCTAATGTTTTCATTTCTTTCTTCTATGAGATCAAGCCATTTTTTTAAATCAGAACATTTTAGGATAGATGTGTGCACAGAATGCATATTTCATCTTTAAATTATTCTGTTACTGAGTCATTATAACTCAAATCAAAAATACCATAAATGCTTTTTTTTTGTGATTTATCATTTTAAGAGTCTTCTTGAATTGTTTGCATCTGATAAGCAGCCCTTAAGGGAGCAGATGCTTCTTTTTTTTTTTTGTGGTGTCACAGAAATAAAATGTTTAACTGAAGCAGCAGATCTGAACTCTGGTTTTTTGCTGATCTTCACTGTTATCACCTTATTCAAACATCTGATCAAACATATCTAGAACACGTGGCGACCTGAAGTTTACATACCAAACAAACTGGCTCGTAACATCGGAGATGGTTGTCTGGCTCCTGTGAGATGTTTGCTCATTTTACCGGTGTGTACATGACAAAACTGCAGCATGTCTCTTAAGACACGAGGACAGTGCTGGGACAATTTCGGTCTCTGGACATACAGAACAATTTTATATCCTTTTTTTATTCAGTGATAATTAGAGAAAAATAAGATGTTTTGGTGTATAGTCATGGACTAGTTTGAGATTTCCATCTATGATGACATTTAATGTGATTTCACAGTATTTGTCAAAAAATATATAAAAAAGACAATGCCTTTAATAAAAGCAGAAACAATCCAGTTTCCAAAATAATCCACCATATTGTGTAATGTGTTTGTGTTAGTTTTAAATAAAATCTATCGAATATTATAACATTGTGCTTTTTTTCCTATTAATCTACTATAAAAACTGTAAGAAATCTTTGTAATTTTAATACCATTATTTTTTCAAACCCCATAATTTTTCCCATACCCACTATATTACCAAAGGAACAACATTTTTCTGTTTTTGGATTGATTCGAATTTGATAGCAGAAATCTAATGTATGGTAGACAGTTTTATCCACAAAATAAAAAAATATGTAAAATAAAATATCTTAATCTGTTTTTGAGAAATTTAATGTAAAACTCAAACTTCACCATTATAACCAGCTCTTAAAAACTGCCTCTTTAGTGGATAATCATCTTGACATTATATATCAAGGATAATGAAGTGGAAGCTCTCAATCAGTCAATTTTCCCCTCCCAGATCAGCTTAGATCTTGCTGACTTTCCCTTGACTAATGATCACAGTGTTGGGTTATTAATCGAAGTAATCGGCCAAAATATTTCAGTCTAACGATATTTTAAAGTTCCACCTCCTCAAATCATTTTGCCCGATTGTGTTTCTCGAAGTGAAAAGTAACTTTTTCCACATTTGATTTGTATTTGCCTTATATTCCTTTCAGATTTTGTTAATGACATGCTTTCTTCAGATCAGCAAAAATGTGTAAAGAAATCTCCTGTGAGTGTAGAAGTTCAAAACCAAACCGCCGATAGCTACAGTCTGCTTTATTATGGATCCAAGTTTTCTATTTTAAAAATAGCTAAAGAAGTTAAAGGAGACATATTTTGATTCACTTGTAATCCTGCTTGTTTTTCTTCTTTTTTTTTCATCCCAGTTGCTTTCTGTCTCTGCTCCTGGTGGCAGCAGTGGTGTGGAAGATCAAACAGACCTGCTGGGCGTCACGACGCAGAGAAGTAAGTCCATGACGTTTAAAGCAGAACTGAGTAATTACCTTTAAGGCACTTCTATGAAACTCATGTGAGTGAATGCAAGTCTGCAGATTAGTCATTTTAAAATGATTTGAATATACACATAATTTTGTATTTTTCCAGCTGAGTTTATCAAACGTGTTTGGCAGTCTTGGCCATTTATGTTTATTCGGATGCTGAACTGAATATGAGAGGAATTGTAGCTAAAGTTGATATAGTATGAATGTTAAAATTGCCATATTTTTCATCTAGACCTTTTTTTATGGAAAGATATTATAACAAGTTTTACCCTCTTGAGCCAACAGCCTGACTTTTTCTTATTAACCCACATGAAGTCATACTAAACTCTTTCTGTTTTAGGTGAGATCCCAAAAATATTTCCATTTGCTAAATCATTTTCAGGGATAACTTTACGAACTTTCTTCAAATTTAGGAAGTTAACAGACGTTTTATTGGTATTTGGTAGCCTTACCTTTTAAATATATGATTTGGGTCAAATTTTATGTATGTTTTTCCACAAGATCCTCATCACGATTTGCTGAAATTTTGCTGTGTTCCTCCAAATGAACTGGTGTAACTCATTCAGGTTTGCCAGTATCCCATATTAATCCATAATGCATGGCGACCATATTGAAAAAGCAGACTTAAATGTTTGTGATTAACATTTGGGATTTGAAAAATATTTAAAGCAAAGAAGCTAGCGTGGTTTTAGCCATGTGTTTTAGTCGGCCAGGACAACTGAGTCTTTAAAAGGCCTTCCATCTCATTAAAAGCCTTTGACCACTGCTAAAGAAAGTTTTGATTAGCTGCCAGCAAAATCTTGTGCTCTACAATTGGATCAATTATGTTGTCAAATAATTTTGTTGAAAGTAGATAATTATTCAAGCATAGTGTGGGCTTACATTTAGTGGAAAGGAATAGGAACCAAGCAGACAGTAGGGATGAAAAAGGAGCTGAAATATTAATGATTAATATTCAGTGGTGAAATGAAAAGGATTTGGGTGAAAAGATGTGAAAGATGTGGTGATTGGCAGTGGAAATTATAAAAGTAGGTCAGAAGAATTCTGTTCTGAAAATGAAGGAGAGGCGAAATGCTAATTCACCTTACTGCTCTTAATCTAAAACCGCATTGGAAAAATTTCCTGCTTCTGAACTGATGGTAATTTCCATCTCTTTGGGGTTGAATCTGCTATTATCCTGGGTGCTGTTGGATATTTAACAGCAGGAATTTCATTTTGATCTCTCTGCATGACCTGTAGTCTGTTAATGAAGCTCTCACAATTCATTTCCACTTTGGGAATGACATTAATAATTAGGGAATCAAAATTTCATATCCCCCTAATTGATTTATTGAAAATAAACAAAAATGATTACTGCTGTATCTCTGACTCATGCCCGTCCAAAAAAATTCAAGTCAATAAAATTTAATGACAGCAGATGGTCGCTATTTTTGCATCTGCTTTGGACATGTCTGTGATCTGTTCTTTAGTTGACCAAAAAAAAAAAATCTACTTTAAAGAAAATGTCAATGTTTGATCCCTGTTGCGTTTGATTGTGCCCTTTTTTGTTGCACCATAATGACAGATTCAGACGCATCTTTTCTCAGAAAGCTTGCCTTGTTACAGTTGAACTTCTTCATAAAGTTCTCTACAGTGACATCCAAAGGTTTTTAAAAGTGATTAAATTCTGGATTTTGTTGGGAAGAATCCATGTGTGAAAATGGTCTCTAATGCTCCCTGAACTCTTTATTCACAATTTAAGACCAATGAATTGTGGAATTTTTATCTTCAAGTGAGGTAAGAAAAAGAGACATTGATAGAAAAAGTTTTTTAATTATGAGTTCAACACCTCATCTTGAGCTTTTCTTTACCCAGATGGACTCATCACTCTGGAACTGGTTAGATCAGGACTAAATCAACCATAACTTCTTTTTTGTTCCACATTACAATTTTTATTCTTCAGAGGAAAGTCTTTTTTGTTCAGTTGCAAAACTTCGGTTTATCCTTGCAGTGATTGTTTGGGAAAGCTTTTTAAGCATTCCTGAAATCGCTTTGTTTTTAGTTTGATCATAAAAAATATTTACAGGTAAAAATCCTCTACTTACATAATTTAGACATATGGTTAATGTTTAACTTTAAACCAGACCATATTTTCCCTGAAAAAATAGGATAATAAAACATGTCATTGTTTTTCAAAAATTGTGGATTTCTTTTTGGTTGGGTTTGCTAAATTTGATTTAAAAATGTCATGTCAACAAACATCATTCTTAGCAATCAAATGTTTTTTGTTCAACTTCTCAGAGGTTGTAAGGTCTCTTTTCCATCACCCTAATCTTTAGTTTCCCACATGGACTCTCTACCAGATTAATTTTGGATCGCTGAGCAACTCCCAAAACGTTAATGTGACTTCCAATCATAAGAGACATGTTGGTAAAAGTAAAATACCTCTTTATGTCTAAATGTGCCAGGGATGTGAATAATTTGGGCTGAGCTGTATCCTTGACATCAACACTTTACTAAGACACACAGCTTTCAACAGTTCTGGTTTGGCATTTTCAGTTGGCCTACTTTTAAAGAAACATTGTATTCAGAATCTGTGTTGGTAACCTTTTCCTGAAAGCTGTGGCAGCCTACAGGATGCCCTTCACCGCTCAAGTTGTACTTTAGCTTTGCAAATAGATTTTAAACTACTTCATGTGTTGCAATCTTTAAAGCCACTCTTCCGTAGTACAAGAATCAGTAAAATCACTTATAGAGATTCTTACAGGACCCTTTAGGGTCCATTTAATAGACGGTCAATCTGAGGAGGTTTTAGTGCTAACCAGGCCATCTGCTTGTTGTTTAATTGCTTACAGTGAAATGAATGCGCAGTTTGTCTGCTTACCCGGATATATAGATGAGCTGAAGGTGATTCCTGCGTAGTTTATATATGAGCTGATTGAGCCTTGACAGTTTTGTTTTACTTGTAAACTAAATGGTTCCCTGATTCTTCTTCACTGTGTCTTTGTATTTATGGGTCTTGGTGAAATGAGGGATGGAAAGTTTCGTCCTGGGGCCATTTGAGCCCTCATCTTCTAGGACATGGAATGAATGAGTTTTAATGAGGCTTTCAGAAATGGCTGGGCTGATAATGAAACTGTGATCAAGCTATGGGGCATTTGGGCATCTGATGAAATGTTTTTTTTTAACTGGCTTTCTGGTGCTAAAGGTATTTGTAATTATGGATTGTGTTTGACTTGAATTTGAAGCACATTTTCTTTGGGGTTGGGTTTTTCTCCTGTAATATTTTTATTAGGAAGATCTCTAGTTAAGCAAGCAGTCATTTCAAATTCTGTTTCTGAAAATTGGCTGTGAATAAAGGACAATTTTGAAAGGTTTCTAGAAACCACACAGCAATTCCTCAAATTACTTTTTATCTCCAAAGAGCCGGATGTCCTCCACACCACAACAATAATTAGATAAGGGCTTTATTTTTTTTTCGTCTAGGGTTTAAAGGGACATGATAACAGAGGTGCGCCGGTTAATTTTGATAATTTTGGTTGAAGTTAAGTGATGGGACTTGGATTTTAAGCAGGAACCACAGGGAGGAAGACACAACAGCTCTAAATGCCACATAGGAGGACAAAGGCTGACCTCTTTGACGCTACCTGTGGGGGAAAACAGAAAGGAGGGGTGTGCTGACATTTCACAAGAGAGAACTGCAAAGATGTTACACACACACAAACATGGATTTATCTAATGCAGCTCCTCTGTCTTTTACACACAGACAGACCTTTAAAAATCTACTGTGATGCTCAGTGGTGATGGGTTGTTTGTATTTTCAAAGGCTTTATTACTTGATGAGACTTAATATAGTCTCATCAATGCATCGGTGGAGAATTATTATGAAAGCATTACTTTCAGGATTGCTGTGTCCTTTTGGTTGTCTTAATAGAGGACTTGATGTTTCTTTATTGTTAGCTGGATTTCTGGGGCATTCAAAGCCAGAATTGAAATGGCCTACTAGCTTCACCATGTTGTTTGTCCCCATCTGAAATATTTTGAATACTTGCTGTCTGTTAAATCCCCAGTTCTACTTGATAAGTGTCCTTACATCTCTGTTGGTATCTGGTGTAGTTCTTAAGTGGTTTTATTTTTAGTTGCCTGGTTTCGTTGTGTCTCTTTGACCTTTTTTACTTGTGGGAGGCCTCAGGGGTCAATACTTGTGCCTTTTTTTGTCTTCTCAACTGGGAGTCCTTTTGTTCCTCTTCGTGCCGTCTGGTGGAGTTCATGTTAATTTGATGAAATCAGTTGTTCCCAAATAATCAGGATGATCGTTATGGTATTGAATTTCAGGTATTTGGAATGATGTAGAGCCCTAGCATTTTCCAGACACTCATAATCTGCAATGGAAATTAGTAATTTCTTTGAAATCTTATCAATATATTGTAAGTTGAACATAGAAACATTTTTTTTTGTGGCTGAAATCTATGAGACATTTTTGTGTAGTATTCTAGCAAAGATCTAAATCCTTTCCAGTCAGAAGAATGGTGAAAAGATTACTTGGGAATGAATAATTTTGGTCTTAACTATGTAGGAAAAATAAGAAAATAAAAGCAGCAAAAACAGAAGGAATCTGTTAAGTGCTTTTTCACAAACCAAGTAGCCTAAACTCTTTACTCCCCAACCTTCAAATCCAGGCATTTTTGTTATTTACGTCTATAGACTTAAAGTAAATGTGTTTGCTTCAGCTCAGGCTTGAATGTCCCCCTGAGGACAATTAGGACTCAAATAAGATCATCTTCCTCCTAGTCCTTTTTGAGTGTCAAGTTAGCTCACTTGTTCTTATTTGTCAAGATTAACATTTAAGTGCAAAATAATTTAGCACCTTTTTGGATCCTTCGGAAGTTGCCCTTGAAAATGTTTTGTTTCACTATTTAGCACCTCTCTTTACATTGAAATTGGGCCCGTTAATTAATATTCTGTTCCTGAATTTGATATCTTAGCCCACACAGAACACCTCAGCCTTTCCAGCGTCATATCAGCTTTGGAAAGTGTGGCAGGACACCATTGGATATCTTCATCTGGTTATCTTAAGTCCATTAATCACAGTACGTGTTCAGACTGTCCAACAAGCGGCCACATGCAGGGTGTAAATTGCCACCAACATATTTGCTATGAAGAAAGCAGTGGTGTATGTACATTTGACTGCATGTTTATGTATTGTTTGACTTTAAAGGAGCCAGCCTGTGGGTATAACCGGTGATCTTTGAAAGGGACAGAGTGACCTGCATTGGTGTGAAATGCGCTCGGAGGCGGGATGACACCCACCCCTTCATACAGTCCAATGAAGGGAACAAAATGTTGTATTCACTCGACAGATAATTCATGCCCTCACTTGCCAAATTAATCAAGTTGCATAGCAATGCGCTGCAAGCCCACCCTTATCAAAACTGTGAATGGCTCCAGCTTGTACTCTAGACAAAATCAGTCTGTCATTGCATAAACGTTAATTGGTTTTACAGAGTTCAGCCTTGCCTTTTGTCATTAACTTAGCATTCATTTCCAGTCTCTCAGGTATTGTGCTGGCCCTTTTTAACCGCTGCTTTCTTGGCACATTTCTGATGGCAGGTGCTAGACTTTGCTCTTGCTCCCATCTTGTGCTTTGCTGCGTTAAAATGAATTCTGCAACATGATAAATAACATTACTGCTATCTGACATTTAGGATGAATGTTGTTGGATTTTAAGCTTTTTGTGCTGGAAACCGTAATAAGCCTTGAGCTGTTTTCTTGTTTTGGAACAACCTCGCCGGGCCCCCCCATCCTGCGTTTATCTTTTTTGAAAAGGGCAACATTTTTCATTTTGACCCATTGCGACCCAGCAGCTCAAATCTATCGGTTTTGTATTGTCGGTTTGATGTTTAATAGCAGAGATGTACAACAATTTAACATCGGGCATCAGATATAAAGTTTAAAAAAGGAAAAATCAATCAGGTGATCAATGTCAATTTCATGTGGGTGCTGTTATTTTTTTCACTACCTCCCTGAGGGAAGGTTTTCAGATTGAACAAAGCAGCGCCACTTTCCACTTATTCACCATGTGCCAATACGTTTCCACGGCACTGAGTGGGGTCTCCGAAATTCTTTAATTCTATTTGTTGGCACATTAGATTAAGTTAAGGCTTACCATTTAAGATTTAGCTACATCTAAATAAACCAGAATATCATTAAAAATATTTATTTCATTGACTCCTTTTAGAAAGTTAAACTCGTATAGATTCATCACACGAAAAGAGTATTTCAAGGGTATTTTTCAGTTATTTGGATGATTTTGACCTGTACTGAATGAAAATCCAACACTCTTCAAATTCTAAAAGTGCATAAGACCAATAAATTATTTTTACTTTAGAAATGTTACGTTAAAGCCTATATAATCACAGAAAAGGTAATTTGATAGTCATTCACACCCCACACATGGAGGTTCACGCACAGTCACGTGGTAGTGAGACGTTCGTATTTGGAGTTTTTGCACACACTTTCAATATATGGCGCAGACTACCTGGGGGACACCCCACCCTCCCTGCGTCCTCTATTTTGATTTTACGAAACAGTCATGGAGAAAAGGCCACAGTTTTCTGCAGATGGCTTTCTCAGTGTTCAACAATGTCTCAACTTGTATCTATTAGTTTTAGCCATTTGTTGGTTTTACTTAGGCATGTCAAAATAAACAATAAATCAATTGATTGCATGATAAACTAAAACTAACTCAGTAATTTTCATTTGCTTGATTTATTGTTTTTCTCTTTTCTCTCTCTTTCTACCAAAACTGGTCTTCAGTCTGATGCTCTGGTCTCAACTTTTCCTTTTTTGAAAGACTATTTTGTCTACAGAGACTTTAGAATTAATTTTATCTGTTGTTTTGTTTATATATTTTTGTATTTTTAAAATGTCTTCCAGCTCAAATGTATAAATGTCCATAAAATTTAATTTTTATAGATCTTTGAGAAAGTGTTCTTATGTTATTCTTTCATTATTACTATTATATTACTTGAAAATTGTCTCAAAACAACAATATTATCGTTTATCGCAATAGGTTCTGGGGCAATTTATTGTCTGGCAAAGTTTCTTATCATGACAGGCCAAGTCTTAATATAATAGAAATTTAGTAAGGGACTGTTCAAATGTACACAAGTCCTCACCTCTCTTATGTCTCCTTTGCTTTAACCATAAATGGCTTAAGCTGTCTAACTTATGGCTGCTACTGAAGAATTGCAAAGCAAAAAGAGTCATTATAATAGCCTGACTTTGTCTTTTTGCCATTTGTCTTTGATAAACACCTAGACACTGATTCAAGTGGTCACTTTCCCATTTGTTCATTTTTCACTTGTCAACCTCTCTAGACCTCTTAATATTTTTTTGCTAATTAATAGCCAGACCAATGAATACTAAATTATGCTCCGTGTTAAAGGTTGGGGGTCCAGAGACAAGAATTGTCAGGGTCAGTCCAACCTCAAGGAGAACATTGTGTTCAGGAATGAGACTATAAAACACCTCAGAGCCTAAAAAGCACATTCTTATCAAAATTGATCTATTATTCATACTGAGTGTGGGAAACTCTTCAAGAAAAACTTTTTGAGGCAGAAATTTCCAACAGAATTCATTATTTCTAAGGAACATCTAAGGTTTGAAATGGTAAATATAAATTATTAACCTTTTACACCATGCAACATTTATTGATAATACTGACATGTTAGCCATTTTATATTTTCAATATTGTCTAGGCAGAATCCCCACATTTTTCAGGTTAGTCTGTCCTTTTATATAACCTAGAAAAATGTTTTAAATCAGACTTTTTCAATTTAATTTAGGCACCAGATAATGTTTATGTTGACCCGTTATTTGTAGGTCATTAATTTGAATTGTCTACAGAAAAATAAATGCAAAAACAAATAACGTGTTGCACTTTTCTGTCACAATCCATCCCAGTAGGTGGTGATACTTTTAGATTTTTAACCACATTTTCAGATTTTTTTTCCTCAAATGATAATAAAGCATTTCTTCTTCTTTTTTTTTTTTTTTTACAAACTTTAACTCAAGAGACCAATGTGCATTTTAAGAAAATTCCAAAATTTTTGAACATTTTGTTAGCTCTATGCAATAGAGCTAAGGAGGTTAAAATTAGTTAGATAAATATACAATCTATGGTCTTTGATTAGATCCAACTTGAATGCAATCTGTTATCTGAAAATATGATAAAATGTGCATCTGTTTTTGATTATTTGCTTAAGAAAAAAATAAAAGTTCCAGAGTTTCGCTTTTTTGTACAATTTCACTTTACACATCTTTGAAATGTAATTGTTTGCTGGTCTTCATTCTAAATGATACTTGGAGAGGTCCAGAAGAAGCACCAGTAATGAGAATCATCATAAAAAAAACCTACTGAAGGGTTTTAGTGATCTGAAATACAATTAGATCTTAATGCGCCACTCTTAAGCTCATCTCAAGCCCAATACCAATCAGTCATGTCCTTGGTACCTGTTTAGATATTGATCAGACGGTGCGCTCCTGATGATAGTGTGGCATTAGTTGTTGTACAGTATTGATTAGTTGGGGGAAAAAAATGCATTTTCTGCTCAATCTCAGCGACATAAATCATGTGATCCAAATACCTAATCACAGTTCTCCTGTAGTTGTTGTCTCATTAACCAATCAATTACTACTCATAGTTTTAATTGTATATATTGATTCAGTGTGTTGATGGGGTTAAAAAAAAGTACACATTTATTATTGTCCCTTTTGCACTTTAGTAGCTACTAAAGTTTGGGAGTTTGGGGGAATTTTGGTCAGAATGATTGGTATTGTGAATATTATGTAAAACCAGGCAATTTTACAATTTCTTTTAAACCAGAGTTTTGTTGAAAATTTCTGTTTTCTATTTTCTTCTTCTTTTTCATGTGATATTTTAATTTATTTATGTCGCAAATGTGTTTCTTGTTGAGATTTTGGCCACCTTAATTGCGCGACTCATTTGAAATCTGTTGAAAATTTATTCAGATTGAGAATCTGAGAAGGCCTTCAGATTTGCTTTTCACTTTGCACGCATGAAAGAGAAAGAATGAATGACTGATTATTTTGATCAAAATTTTGATTAACACATAAAAGGTGAGAAATAGATGAAGAAAAGTCAGGTACATAGAAGGAAGAGATGTAGGAAGCAAGAGTAGAAGTACATAAGGAATGGAGGTAGTGCACTGGGAAGGAAGGAGAGAAAGAAGCAACATCAGTAGGATGCAAAAGAGAAAATGCAAGGAAAGAAGATGAAGCAAGTTAAACAAGAAAGCAATAAAGGTGACAAGGGAGGAGGAATGTAGAAAATAAGGAAAGGAGGACACCAGGAAAGAAGCAGAGAACATAAGATGGATGGATCCAACATTTAGACAAAAATAATAAAGTCTGAAAATAGGTATATTTTTCCATACTCATATTTTCCTTTCCTATGCTTTTCCAGACTGTGTAGGAACCCTTCATTTCTCCTCAAGGAGAAGCAGCTGCCAAGCAAATTAATTTTGTGCATAAATGTTTGTTTTTCTTGTATCCATCTGTTTTACTTTTAAATTCTACAAAACAAACACAAAACAATTAACAGTGATCTTGCTTCGATAATTGGAAAAGAGTGTTTTATCTTTAACTTTAAGCCTTTGGAGAAAAATCGTTAAACGATCATAGTAATGTGTCACTGGTGTTATAATTCTGGTGAAGTATTTGTATTGATGGCACTTAACATGTGTTAAATGTTTAATATCACGTTTACTGTGTTTTGTTCACGTTTCATCTGTTTCCTTCTACAGCAGCTGATGAGAGAGCGCCAGCAGATGGCCAGTCGTCCATTTGCATCCGTCGCCGTTTCGCTGGATCCCAGAGGAGAGCTAACAGAAGTCCTGCAGCCTTTGGTTGATGTGAGTCTAAAGCCCACGTTTCATGCAACATTTTTATTGTATGCGTTCTTTTTTTTTACTTTGATTTACAAAATACAAAATGTAGAAATAGCAACAATATTCTTTCAGCTTATACAACCTTGACTTCTTGACTGCTTCTTCTTTTGAAGAGATAGAAAATATGTTATTACTTTAATTCTACATAATTAAACGCTATTATGATGAAGTCATCCAAATAATTTTTTTCCAGTTGTCATGTCAAAAAGAAATCAGCGATGATTTCTTTGAGGTATTCAAACTGCTTCAGTTTTTTTCTTTTTTTGCCTTGGTTTGCTAAAATTGGTCTCTATTCATTTATTACTGTCACTTTCTCTCTCATATACTTCTGCTTAGAATTAAACCGTACTGTCCAGTCAGTCCTGTTTTGTTCATACTTCTCAAACAAATGGGAATGTCTGGCTCCAAGTTCAGCATAGGGCTCCAGGCTGTATGCTATATTGCTTGGTTAAAGTAAGATGAAGAGATACGTCCCCAAAATAAGATCTGAGGGACCAGTGGTGATTTCTCAGCCTGGTTCAGGCTCTGTGTCACCTGCTCCTGCAAGAAATAAAATCACTGTGGCAACCTGCAAAGAGGCAACACATTAGCGCAGAGCGTTGTGCTGAGTGGTACTCACACAGCATTATGGTGTTTTGAAGGGCAATGTAAAGCGAAAAAGAGGAGGAAAACAATGCTTCTCGGCTCTGAGTGCATCGCGCCGTCTGGATCAGAACGCTGCTAGAAACAGCCTGTTTTTTCTTGATTAAAGTGTAGTTTTAATTGCATACTTGTCACTCTAATGTAGGTCTGTATGGTGTTTGATCTATTCTAGCCTTCTCATAAATATCTCAAGTGTTTTTTGTAAGGCACATTAAATGGCATACCTAACAGTCACTAGAGAGCATTTAGGGGAAAAAATCGATGTAGGTTTTATGCTTAAATCTTAAAAAATCCTCACCTATTTACTAGCAAAACAAGGAGTTTATACAATAATGCTCCTAATAGTAATATGACAGAACAGAAACTGACCTTAAATCCATCCCATCCAAAAGAATTAAAGCTTAAATTTCCATTTATCTTTTCATTAAAAGAGATAATTGTTCAGGGGTTTTTAGTCATCAGAATATGTTCTTTTTCCATTAAAGTTGAAGTATTGATCCCATAACTGTCACTTAACCTTTGAGCTAAAATGTTTTTGTCTTTTAGAAATATATTTAAAAGTTGAATGTTTACACGTTTTTAAATATTCAATTGCACTTTTGGATGACTTACAGATATATTAGATGATTGATGATCTGGAGGGGAACTCTCAAAACAACCTAATTCTGCTCTATGTCAACTAATAAGTCAACATCTGCTTCCACTTAACTGTTGCAAATATTTTTTGATGACACAGAGGACACTGGCTTTATTCGCCTGCTCTGTTTCTGCTTTGACTACTAAATTTTAGAGTGCTTCTTCAAATGAATATGTGGAGAAAACACAATCAAGAAAAATAATTGTCTCACCATATTAGTCTCTCAGAAAGTTTCTGACTTACTGAAACATTTAGGTCTAATATGACTGAACCACAAGCACTAATCTCTCCATATGTCATCAGCATCTCTACCTTTCCAACTGGTTTGAGAAAATCCCAGCAACCTTTTTGCCCATTTTTTCCATTTGCTTGGCTTAATCCTCCAAGTCGGGCTCCGCTTTTAGTGACCAAGATGTCAGCAGCTGCTGGACAGAGAGACTCAGGCCTGCAAACTGCAGACCAAAATGGCAGGCACTCGACATATGGAACCAGTAATGAACAGCTAGTTTGATTGATGAGACCTGTCAGTCCTGGAAAGAGAGCTCCTCCTGACTGTTTAGTTGTGTGTTTGCATGTAATTAGCATGTTTGTGCTTGTGTGTTTATGAGCTTTGGAGTTATGAATGACCATGTTACAAATGCAAAATATCAAAATAGGCTTTGAATAATCTTAGAGTTCTGACTAACCAAAATATTTTCCACATTGGTGGTAGAAAGAAGATTGGTTGGATGACTAAAAGGAACCTGATCTAAATTTAAAACTGTTCATATTTTGAAAACACTAAATAGCACTACAGCTGTTGATCTTCAAAATCCTATTGGACTTACACTAAGAGGTTTTTTTAGCTTTACAAATATATGTGCAACGCAGTAATGATCTGTTAAATATCAAAATGATTAAAGATCAACATTTAGAATTTTGTGGACAAAAACAAATGAAAGAACAAGCAGTTCTTCTGAGATCATGGCATTTAAAATTGTCTGATGGATACAAAAGTGTAATGTGTCTTTTATTAGAAATTAAAAGACAAGAAATCGGTCATAGTAATTATTTCTGTTTTTAATAGCTTTTGTTCTCAACTTTTATCTATACATTATCTAAAGATCTGGCTGTCAACACAAATTTCACAAGAATCTTCTTAAAAATATCAATACTCATAGGGACTTAAAAGTTATTATTTTCGCTCTGACTTTGCTGTTTCTACTTTAAACACCACCACGCAGAGAAAGGGGGGAAAAAATTGCATTTCTATTCAGAGACATGTCGTTTCTCAACAATTTCTGTCCTTTCATCCAAAGCATGCTGTGAAACCCTTGACATTCATTATCAGGATGACATGTTTTTCACGCTTGATACGAGCAGTTCTGGCCATTACGTCTGAGGGGTAGGTCATTGCCTCGGCACTCTGACTGTCTGACAGGGACACAAGTGTTTTTGTTGTGTGACCAATCAAACCATTTGTCTCAGGAGGAGGGCGTCTTGACTGAAATGCAGCAACTCCATCAGATGACATGAGTGACTTTTGGTCAGCTGGTTCCTTTAAAAAAATAAATAAGCATCACTTGAACTAGAGCAGAAAGTAACATTGATTTCAGCTTAGCTGGTAAAGCAAGGGTGTGTTATCCGGCAGAGAAAGCTGATTGCTAATGCATTATTGCAGTTATTGATGCTGTCTGTCGAGAACAAAAATACTACTTTTTTTTGTTTTGCCCATATTAACGGATTTAGAAGAACAAAATCTTGATTAGTACTGAAATTCTGTTAATTTGTGTTTTTTCTTTTGTTGTTTTTAAGGGTGCGCCTAAACCAGTTGCAATGGAGCCATGTTTTGGAGGGAAGGCTGCTGTGGTAACTGTCCTCATGCGTCTCCCGTCTGGACTTTCTGACCTGCCTCCACCTGGACAGTCGGGTAAGCAACTCTCACTGACATGTGAATCACATTTCTCTGAAATTGGTTATATAAGTCCCAAAGAATGTAATCTGAATTAATACCACAATCATAATCATCACAGTGGATCATTATTCAACATAGAAAAGTTAAATGTGTTACACGTACTACACCTATTGCGCTAATTATCTAACTTTTGACAGGCAAACTGGGCAATGAGTGCAGCCTGAAGCAACATCGTTTTACTTTTTAATTGAATCACTAATAAATTAATTATGAGATATTTCCTGCCAGAGAGAGAGAGAGAGAGGGGGAGGATTTACTTGGAAGATTGGTCAAGCTTTTCATTTGTTCTTGCCAAATGGATATTGTTGACCAGATGCTGGAGTCATCTGAGTAAAAACAAAAACATTACCACTCAGTTATAAAAGATGCCTGATGAGAAAACACATTCTTAAATTGTAGATGACCTCACTGACAGAGTAAATATTAGATTGTCAGTACTCAGATTATGTTTTATTTCATTTCTTGCTCTAATTTACTTGTCAGCATTGCTGCAGTGCATCTTGTCAGGCTTGGCAGAAGTCATCAAATGTCCCCTCATATAAAAAAAGCTGCTTTATCCTTTGCCCATCGTTGACTATTATCTAAATATTTTTTGCAACGCCTTTTATCTTTGATGAAATTTGATGTCAGCTTACCCTTTTCAAAAGAGAAATGTATCAAAAGTAATTATTTTGCAAAATTAGCCATATTTTTTCCCTTTGTTTTCCTTTTGTAGGAAATAAATTCTGTATTATTTTTCCACAACCAAATGAAACAAATATCACTAATACACATCTCTGGAAAAAGGCTTTCTTCCTCTGTGTACCAAATTAATCCTTCACGTAGTGAACACATCATAAGAGACACTGTAAAAAGTTTGAACACGGCAAGTTTTATAGTTAATAAAGGAAATGTCAAACCAGCAAATGTATACTTATAGATAGCTCTATTGTTGTATTCAAATTGAGCAACATTTTATTTCTTTATTATAAGTGGCGAATTAAATTTCTCCTCTGACCAAATAAACAAAATCACACTGTCCTTTTCCCTTTATTTGAGTTTTCTTCAGTTGCACATGATCAATATTAATACATTTCTTTCTATGTAACCTCATGCGTCTCTCTGTTGTCCTTTACTACAGGACTGATTGTCGCCAGTGCGTTGGTAGACATCTCACAACAGAAGCCATCAGATTTCAAGGACAAGTCCCAAGCTTTAAAGAACAGAAAAGCCCTTCCTCCAGCTCACCAAGGGACCTGCGTCTGACTCCATCCGGCGGTTATGTTTCTGACCAACCGCCATGTCATTCCAGCATGTTTCAGGTCCCACAACTGGAAGCCTTTCCACAGACTTGACCTGCCTAAGTGACTTGTAGGAGATTTATTTTGGCTGCTAACATTCACCACTATAGCTCCCACTTTGCGTGAGCGCAGTCCCTCATTTACGAATATGGCAACATCAGGAATCCATGGCAGCGACCAATCCAGGGCGGCCTTCGGTTTCTTCACTTTCGCTCGGACAGCTCAGTCTACATTTAACGAACATCTGTCATATTTTACACAAATTATGGTAGATCCAGACTCATTGAAGTATGACTGATGAAGGTTTTTTTATTTGCAAAGCATGAAGGAAATGTAAATGCGCATTTGGGAATGTCACAAGCTGACCAAATTTTCTCATATGGTCAAAAATGGCTGGTAGATGTCCAATATGTGCACCCTGTATAATTTTTTACTTTTCTTTTGCGCACCAGTAAGTGGTACATTTGGGTGCTAAATTATTCAGATTTCCCTAGTTTGTCTTTTTTTGTTGTAAAGAATTTAGACTTGAAAAGGTCTCAACTTAACAACCCACAATTATATTGCAAACCATGACAACTTGAGCATTTTTTGCCATTTCTAAGCATAATTGTTCGTTTGCATAAGACTCCTTCATCCAGCAAAAGCTAAAGTCTGTATTTTCTGTGGGATACATGAACTAATGCTGCAGAGGAGAGAGTCCCTTCTCGTGACATGCCAGGTGAAAACATGAAGGAGCCACGAACAGATCATTCGTCATTGAATTATGGCATGAAAATCTAGAACAGGTTGGATGCATTTTATTTGGGAAAAATGTAGTTATGTTCATTTTTTTTCTCCGTGTAGTCACTGTTCAATAAACAGAAAAAACACTGAAGTTACTGTAGTTTGTAATAAAAGGTTTTGGATGTTTTGACGCTTTTGAACTGAGATTGGGATGGTGGACATTTCAAGAGGCTGCTCCAGAGAAGTCCTGCTCTACTAGCTGTTTACTAGTTTGTTTTGTAAGTTTTATATGAAAAAAAGAAGCTATAAGTTTATTTCACCTTTTAAGTACAATGAGTTGTGCTAATAATAAGAATGCCTTTGCTCTTCATGAGCTCAAATGGGAGCATGAAGATCTGAAGGATTTTCACAGCTGTACAGTGTCTCGTTGGAACAAATGTTCGTCTTCTTCTTGCGCAATAGTTTTTTTTTTTCGTCAGGTTTTCATGAAACTGGTGAAAACCTTTTGTTAATTTCAGGCCTTGTCACCTGATACTATTATATCTATAATAAATTATCGGTTTGCTACACATGTGAGGAGTTTTTCTGTTACTATGTTTTTGTACTTAACAGATTCCTGTTTCCTTGCACATTCTTGTTGACTTCAAACCACTTGTTCTAATGTCAGACCCTTTTTTTCTATTTGTGCATCTTTATAAACTGTTTGGGCATTGTCCTGCTTTGTGTCGCAAAAGTCATGATGAATGTCATGATGCCAGCTAATGTGTTTTTTCTTATTTTTATCTTGTGTTTGTAGAGTAATCCTTTAACCATGTCTTTGCACAGGGATCAGGCTCATACTGTTCTGTGAAACAGATGACAAACTTGCATATCAGTCATCGTCAGTGTATTGGAAAGATGGACAACATGCCAGAAAATTAAAAGAAGAAATACCAGAACAAAAAAACTTTTTGCAGTAAACTTTCTTCCAGCTCTCACACTGTGTTGAAGTTATAGGTTTTTTCTGTTGTTGTCGTATTTAGTTTTGACAGTAGACTGAGAAATATTTACTTTAGATGTAAAAACAGTAGAGTAAAAATACTGCAGGGTGTTTTTATAAATGTAAATAAATATTGTTACTCGCACGGGCTTCGCCATACTGTTTGCGCTGCAATGCATTCTGGGTAAATGACATATTCTAGGTCACGTAGCAGTACTAGCTAGCTCCGTCCGGCCCAGACATTAATGAGTAACTTTAAGCCTTTTTAAATTGGAACCGGAGCACGTTGGAATCGATAGTAATGTAGAAATTACGAGAGGTATTGAAGATGAGGCGGACCAAACGGAGGAAGAGGAAAGAGTTGACCAAAGAAGTTGTTTGTGCTGCTGCCAGCTTCAGCTTTATAAATGAAACAATGAATGACACTGTGGTTGGAGTCGGGCACTGGTAAGTCGTTGACATTCTCTGTGTCAGGTCCGGGGTCTGGTCTCCGTCTGTGATTTCACGTTAGGTACCAGCAAGGAGCAATTAGCTTTGTTATCATTTAAAAGATAACAAAGCTAATTTGTTAGCTTTGTTAACAAATTAACAAAGCTAATTTGTTAACAAAGCAACTGAGGTTTGTTTTCAGCAACAAACTGATGTTTTCCCAGTTTGTTGGTCACTAGCTGGGACAGTTTAGGCACTTTGAGGATAAAATCTGTCAGCACCAAATGTTAGCCATTTGGTTTTAGCTTGGGAGGTAAAAACCACCTGTTAGCTCCTTCATCAATTTTGCCCTTACAAAGGAGTCAAGTTTTCTGGAGAGAAATGTTTAAGGCACAAATGTGGGGTCATTCAGAAATTGTTTTCTTCCATTGGCTCTTTCCCTTTGCTCTCTGTTTTTTCATCTGAGAAGCAATGAAGACTGACCTTACTATTTATTTGTTTATTTTGAAATTACAAGCCAACAGCAATGCAGTGTGGCATTGTCTAAATTAATACCAGTCAAACACAATATTATTAAAAAATTTTTTAGCCTTTCTGTGTTTCCAGTCCAGCAAGACCCTAACCTCTCCATCAACTCAGCAGGCACTACTGCAGCCCAAATCTCACAAAATAACTTACAAAATTCAAGACTTAACTTTTAGGTATTGCTGTATATTTAAGTAAAAAATAATTACCATAGACAAACTTTCTACTGCATTTAACACATATAGTGTTTTGATTTCCCCCTTTTTCATATTTTGTTACTTTGCGGTTTGTGGCA
The DNA here is from genome assembly GCA_903066815.1 of Brachyrhaphis roseni. NCBI lineage: Eukaryota > Metazoa > Chordata > Actinopteri > Cyprinodontiformes > Poeciliidae > Brachyrhaphis > Brachyrhaphis roseni. The sequence goes on from CAEFZY010052583.1 coordinate 37,419, forward strand.
AGGATGTATTGTATATTTTACCTTTTAGTAGCTTAGTGCTTTCAGTGTTTATTTTGAAGTAAAGAACGCATTGCATTTGTCGTTTCCAAGCTCAAAGTGATGTTAAGAGGTTTGTCCTTCATTGTATTAACTCCCTATAGATTGTTCATGCTCTTTTTTTTTTTTTTTTTTCCAGTGTCATTTCTGTGTGTTTGAGCAAGCATGTAGGCAGTTGGCCAAAGTGCTACTTTAAGGAATCTTCACTTATTCTGTACCCATTAGCTGCAGCCGCTCTTGGAGGAAAAAGCTTCTAGTGCCCTACAGGAGCATTCAGTACCAGCAGCAGATCCTTAAATGATAGTGCACACCATATACAGACGGAGAATGTGATATTACGCAATATGACTATGGAGTATTAACTTCACAGTGGGTTCAGTCTGTATATTTAGTAAACTTTGTTATCTTTGACTCTCATGTAAACGGTTTCCTTTTAAATCATCTGGATTGACCCTGAAAGCATAGAAATATGATTTGTGGGAAGCAAATTCCATCAGAGGACCTGCATCGAACGTCAGTCAGAGACTAAAAGGTTTAGAAACTACCAAAGTAGAGGTAGTATTTTTATTTTTTTCATTTAGGTTTAGCAACATCAGCTTATTAAGCCAGCACAGGAATATCTAGCCATCATACTGTTAAGGAAGGAAACATGTTCTGGTATGAAATGTGTATATTAACCCCTAAATTAAAGCAAAAAACCTTATGAAGATGTGGGTTGAATGTGGTAACATTGTATAAACAGTATAAAAGCCATGGACCAACATAAGTTGTCTGGCGGAATGGGCCAAATTTACAGCAAACTGTCATCAGAAGCTTGTGGAAGACTAGAAAAAATATTAGACCCAGTTCACACAGTATTATTAAAGCTAATACCAGAGATGAAGAAATGCATGTAAATTTTGACTTAAAAAAAAAAAAGAAGAAAAAAAATCTTTACTTATTTTGGCATTTATGGAAAAAATGTTGTTGGTAGTCCTAACTGACTTAAAGTGGGAACAATTAGTCTGATTAAGAGGTCGGTAAACGGTATCAGCAGAGGGGTGTTTATGTAACTCAGCATTTGAGTTATTTCTTCAAAAAATACTTTATTTTTAATTACATATTAATAAAATGTTGCCGGTATTTAAACTGGTAATTTAATAATTGAGGATATTTTCACTTGAACTATTTTACTTTGCTGATTTCTAGCTAATGTAATAAGAGTTAAAATCAGTGCCCACAAGACATTTCTAAAATTTTTGCATATTTTAATTAAATTATTGCTCTTTTTCTTTGCTTCCAGCAAAATTATTGTGCTTCGGCAGTTGAACGTTTTTGATATCTTTTTTTTTTTTTTTTCTCAAAAGAATCTCACTTTTTATTTTAACCATTTTAGGAGCTAATAATAATCTGTACTGTCAAGATAAAAACAGATTCATAAGATTGTTATCTGCAGTCTTAAATCGGTTTTCTTTATCCATCTATTCTAGAGCTTAAAGAAAAATGTTTGTTCCTCTAAAATCCCAATTTAATCCAATCAAGAAGCCATTATTTCTTATCTCTGTCCATGGGACAAATTTGAAAAGATGTGAAGCAAAGTATCTTGACGTAATTCATAGTTGTTTACTGTGAAAAGTCAGACACACACTGACATTTGGACACAATAAAACCCCCCAAAAGTAATAAAATGAAATTGCCTCTGCTTTCCTGGGTAATAGAAAAGGTTGAAATCCACAGAGAAGTTCTGGCTGGCTGAAAAATGGTGCAGGAGAGGTCAGCGTTGCAGTAATTAGATATGAGGTGCCACGGCTGTAATTGTGCTGTTTTATCAAGATCCGCTTTAATCCATGCCAAGGGTGAGCGTGCAGACGGTGAAGACTTGCAGTGGTTTTATGGGTGTGGAGGGGTTGAAACCTACCGAGCTCAGAGCTTAGTGGCAGGGGAACAATAAATCTGGAAAGCAACAATATTTACAATGGGCTTAATGTCAGCTGATTGTCTCAAGGCATCAATCACCTGAAGGAAGACAACATTAATTGGAATTTGATGTGTTGAAGTTATTAGAGAAGCAATTTTAATTTAGAAACTAAGACAAAAACTATACATTATTAGCCCAGTAGCTAATAATTTAATCACATTAATAACATAGCTGGTTTAAGATGGCAAAAAAAGCATAAAGGTATAATCTTATATCATTTTTGGTGTTTGAAGTTACAGAAATGCACAGCGCCTCGCAGATGTATTCCTCTTGACCTTTTTCACATTTTGTCACATTACAACCACAAACTTCAGAGTAATTTACTGGAATATAACGTGATAGACCAACACAAAGTATCATATAACAGTGAAGTGGAAGAAAACTGCTACCAGGCTTAAAACGATGACTTAAATCTTAAAGGTATGTTTATTTTATAGTCTTGCTCCTGCAGCCCCCAGACAATCTGCTGTATAAAAGCAATCAATTACAGTTACTATCCTGCAGTTTTGTGTGCTTAATGTAAAATGTACTTTATACTTTTCTTCAGCATCTGATAAAATGGACAGACTGTTTCTTTCTTGTGCAGAACATGAGGTGGACATTTTGGTCCTTCTGTTTCTGCGAGACGTCCAATAAATCTCTGGCTTTCTCTCTAGATCCTGCATTCCATCACTGTTCCCAAAACAGGTGACAGTACACATCGCCCTCCCCGTCCAGGGACGAGTCTGTCCTCTGCAGGTTACGTCCTTGTTCGCTTCTGTCACTCCTCACGGGGACTGATATGATCTAAGTGGCAATAGCAGGGTGTCTGCCAGGTGCCATTTTATAATCCTGCTTTACAGGAGTTTCTTCTATATGGAAAGGTGAGATAAAGTGGCTTTTTTGTGGGGAGGGAGGAAGGATGACATGATCCATGATATATGTTTGTTATTGTGTCTATAAACCAAGATGTCGTATTATTATTATTATTATTATTATATTGTCATGCTTAACAAACATTAAATATTATCTCATCTTTTGATTGTTAGATATTTCAAAAATAATTGTGCCTTGCAGAACCTTATACTTTATCACAGCAACCTTCAATTTACGTTACTGGAATTCATGGTTATCAAAATCTTGTATAAATAAATATCTGAAAAATGTGCTGTGCTGAATACATGATACATGCTTGACAGACTTTTGTTTGTAAAAATATTAAAACCACAAATCTTTTCCTCCCCACTTAATAAATATGCACTACTTTTAGTTGGTTTGTCACTTAAAATCTCAATAAAGTTTGTAAAAGTTTGTGGTTGCAACTTGACTCAATGTAAACAAGCTCAAAGCACTGTATTATTAAATAATATGCTTTTTTTAAATCTCAAAACAAAAATCTATTCAGAAAACCTCTTACGCTCTCCATCTTGGATCAACTCATTGTAGGTAGACTGTTGTTCAGTTGTCAACAGAGATCACACATCAGTAATTACAACAGACACATTGCATTTTTAGAAATGCTAAAGATGGTTAGAAATGAGCCTTTATTGTGTTGTACATTCTTTAAAAGTCTGTGTTAATTCGAGCCTTTTAGTACAAACTAAGTATGTGTTTTTATCTTCCCGTCCCTTCAGACCAGCTCTAATTGCAGGCAATTAATGTCTGCTGGCTTTTGTCTTTTGACATTAATGCTGCTTCTGGGTATTTACACATTGTTTATTCATCAAACCCTTGTTCCCTTTGCTCTTTACAAAGAAATAATAACGTGAAAAAAATAGAAGTGTGTGGTCCTTGAATTTCTGGATGAGACCAGTGCCATTTTTTTTTTATTTCTTTGTAAATTCTATGGATTGTGTTTACAAATACTTTGATAACTAAGAGAAATGATGCACTTTTCCATCAAAATATATTCACAAACAAAGTCAAATCTGTAACCACATGAGAAAAGAAGCACATCTCATCACATTTCATAAATCACAATTAGGCTGGATAACGCTGAGGGACCTCAGTCACCTGTACTAATTTACACTCTCAAAATGTTACAGACAATATTCTTTACAAGCTAACAGCAGCATACTGGAACAGAGTTTGCACCTGTATATTTCTATGCACAGAGTGAGGATGTGTACATGATAAAAGCCACAAACCACCTTGACGACCAGATCTACAGAGCTGCTCTATACCTAACGCCAAACATGTAGAAGAGAACGTTGTTGCGGACTTTTTGGCAGATTCGTCTTTGTCGTTGTTAGATTTTCAGACAAAATGGACGTTTGGATGACCTCATCAATAATCATAATCCAATGAATCTATGAAATGTGTTGTATCTCCATGGTTTTCCCATTTGCTTCTCACATGTTTAGCTTTTCGGTTGCCCTCAGCTACAACAAATCAAGCAGAGAATGCATGATTTCATGCTCGAAGCAGTTTTCACCTGCACTCCACTCAGTTAAATATGCAGAGTCTTTGCAAATGACTTCCACAGGGCTTTGGAAGGCAAATGAGCTGACATCTCAGTGTCAGTCGTCCGCCAATCTGACCCACGAGCGGCTATGATTTCAGAAAAACCTTGAGGTTCCAGTTCGGTGAGTGTCTGAATTAAAATGACGTTGATTGTGTCTTAAGACCAGAAAGGTTGACCTCCAGTTCTTGGCTCCTACAGAAACAGGAAACCTTTGAGCTGTAATGCTGTTGAGGCCAGTGAGAGGACTAAAGTTGAGAGATGCAAGGAGTTCAGTTGAGATGGTGAACTTCCAGCGATGGCGTTCAAAGTGCCAGACTCATCCAGCTGATGGTTCTGAAGGAAAAAAAAAAATCAGTTTGGTACGTCAGTTTTTCAACGTGTGGAAAGTTTTATCATTTACTTATAATATTTTGCAGTATTAACACCACTTTAATTTTTTTTCTACATTACCACCATGAAGCTCAATCTATTTTCTTGGGATTTCATGGGAAGTGAAAACAATAAATGGTTTTCAAAGTTCTTTTCAAAAATCCTGGCATGAATTTGTAATCAAATCCTTTTACTTTTTTACTTTTGATTCCAGCAGACCCAGATAAAGTCACCTAACCAGAATCCAGTAAAAATCAAGCTTTCCTTTATAACCAACAGATGTTTGTTAGAGAATATTTTTGTCATCCAAGAAATGCAATAATTGAAGATGTTGAAAAGTTAAAAGCAAAATGTAAAATGTTATTTTTTAATCTTTTATTTAACCTGGAGAGTTGTGAAGAACAGTTTATTTTTTACAATAATGACCTGGTGGGGAAGGAAACATAGAAAAGCAGCTCAAATGACAGTTAAAAGACTGCATAGACAAATATAGAGAATGAAATGTAACTCTTAATATTTTAGCTGAAACTCTCATAAATATAGACCCAGGATTGTTTGGTCTTATGGGAATCATAGAACCTTCAAGCGCTTAATAAAACGAGTCTTACCGGACAAAAAGCTGCTTTTGCTGTTTGATTTGAGACCAGATTTTGGACCTTGAAGGGAGAAAATGAAACAGAAGTGAGGAGGTAGAAACACGTTAAATTTGATTTCTGTTTTTTATTAAGTTCTCTGCAGGCCGACTGAGGGCAATGAAAAACGATACGATACAAACCAGACTGTTTTATCCCCACAAAACTCTGTTGGTGTAAACTTTTGGTGCAATTTTCCCTCTGCCTGTTTGTGCCAGCTCAAGGTTACATCAGTTTATTACATTAAAACTTTTTTCAGTTTCCACAAAACCTTTGCATTCATATAAAAAAAAACAACTGTATTTGCACATACAAATAGATAAACAAAATAAAATACAACCTCATAGATACAGTGTTTAGGTGCAGAAAATGATAAGAGGAATCTGCGGTGGTTTGGAAACAAACACTCCATGTGGTGATTTTTAAGCAGAAAAATCCTACAAACCAGGGTTATGGAGAAGAATGATTAATTGCTGTATCGGAGGTCTTTTCTCCTAAAGGATGCCTTACTGGTGATAAATCATATTATCGCTATTAAAAGCCAATATGATAGATTGTTTCGGTTAGAGGAGGCTCTGTGATATGATCTCATTTATAAGAAAAAAGCCCCAAAGTATTTATCAGGAGAGAATAGCAGATATCGTGAGTGTGTTGATCAGGCCAAAATCTGTCCCAACGGGTTGCAGCGGATTCTGAGACAGTTAAGCAAAATTAAGTACAAATAAAAATGGTGAATATACGTAGCATTTTGAATTCAGGGCACTAGATCTTTGTGAAACACAAACAAAAGTCTTAACATGATGCAGTGGGCTTTAAAAGCGCACATACCTCTGCTAAAATGCCAGATTCTGACCTGTACAACCCAATTGAAAAATATGCAAATCTGTTGGGAGGATTTTGTAACATCACAGTTGTCTAATCTTTTCTTTAATCATTGTGATCTTTTGAAACTTAGATTTAACGAGGTGTCCTTACAATTTTAGATCCTCTATATCTTGGTATTAAAAATGGACTGTGCAGGTAAAGATAGCACTGTACAGACAGAAAGGTTTTTCTTCACTTTGACTTGCACAATGACCTACAAACTGAATGCCAAACAAAGTTGAATTAAGACCCAAACTAAGAAATATCTAGCACAAAATAAAACATGACAATTATTGCTTTGTAGTTCTTTGCAAACAAGATACAAACAAAATAAATAGAAAACGCCACTCACTTGTCATGGCATTGTTTGTTTAGAGACTTAAGAACATGAAGTCATTTAAGTAGATTTTAAAGGTGCTTTGTCTATTACACTCTGTCAGGCACTGATAAACTGTGATTATATGGCCATTTATCTTGACATACAACTCTTCCTCTCTCTGCCATCAGTTCAGAATTTTTAGAATTTAAAAATGTACTAAATAGCAACGGAAAATTTGAGTTTGGGGAATTCAGACACTTTTAATTTGATCATGTAAGAGCACTGATGAGTAAGAACAAGTTAAAAAAAAATCTAGACTAGTGTCCTTTCCAATAACTGACCTTCCAGTATTGAGGGGGGGGAATATGAGGGAGATCCCTTTGGCTTTAACTCCCGCCTGCACACTAACATTGTCACAAACAGACTGAACCTTCAGGCCATTTCTGAGGTTACTGAGGCATCCAATTAGCTTTGACGTGACAGCTTCAGAAAATGTGACTCCACATTGACATATCCACTTTCTGCCCAGGAGGCGGGATTCTGTGCATGCAGTTATAAAACCTTCCCTGATCTATCACAGTGACAGATTCAGACATCTGACAGTCAGACTGAAGCTCTGAATGGATTTCTTAGTGACCTCCTAAAGTCTGAAGTTGGGATGAGGCATTTTAGTTTCCAAGTTTCTAAAGTTTTGCAAACAGAATGCCAAGTACCAAGTCCTGATAAGACATTCCCAATGTTCTTTTTCATTAAACATTTCAGCAAAAATAGATTTAAATGTTTCTGTACAGCAAAATTTAAGATTTTCTTTTCAAACCTCACCTGCAAGGGTCCACAAATGTGATACGAGTCACTATTGGCGCCCAGTTGGTTCACGTCTGTCAGGACGTCCACAACACTGTTTGTCCAACCTTTACCCCTACGAGTGATGCTTGGCTCTACAGTGGGTTGAATGGGGGTTTGGGGTTGCCATACTCCAACATCAGTACCATTACCAAATGCCTTTATGGCATTACCTAAACAAGAAGAAATTATTGATCCTATTGACTTTCTGAACAGAACAAATGGAGCATGTCAGGGAAACAGAAAACATGGCAGATGTGGGACAAAATATTCATTCAGCTGCTCTGTGTTTGATATGATGGATTAATACAATTGTATCATAGTTGGCAATTTTAAAAGTCTAAGTAATAAAAACAGACTACCTAAACATATGTAGAGATAAATAGGGTTCTGTACTCACACAACTTTTACGGTTACAAAAGCTTTCAGTGTACTTCTATATACTAGACTAACACAAAGTAGTACATAATTGTAAAGTGGAAGTTTTCAAAGTTTTCTTAAAAAAATATGTAGCTAGTAACAAACATAGGGTGATTTGTTTTCATTTGTGTTTGCATCACAACTGAAAACACACTTGCTGAACATGTGGTTTCATAAGAAAGTTCTTGCATTTTTGTATTTATCTTTTAGATTTGTCAGGCGTTTTCCCTTCAGTTCTAAGTCTGTTCTACTCTCTGTCCAGCCCCTTCTGTTAATTATTCATCTTTAGCCGTATTTAGTCTATTTAAGCCTCTCAGTTTCTGCTGTTACCCTCTTGGTTTTTCTCTTTCCTTCTCTCTCATAGTCCATTGCATTTCTGCTGGTTTCTTATCCTGATCTTGTTCTGTCGCTTTTTGTGTTTTTAATATAAAGGAACTTTCACTTTATGTTCTGCCTGTGTTTGGGTCTATCATAAAACCAAAACATGACAAGAAACAATGTTTTGACTTATGTCTCTACCAGCTCTGCTCATCTAGACACTAAAATTTTTCCCCTTTCTTCCAACATTGAATTCCCCCAAACTCGGTGAGACTAGATGTGATCGTTGAGTTTTCAAGGATTTCCGCAAATTCTCAGTTAGATTCTGGTTGGCTGGGCCATTCTAGCTGTCACTTTTAGTAAAATGAGGGAACCAATAAATCCCACACTTTTCATATTTTTTTGTAGAGCATAATCACGTTACAATTATTCACTACTTGCTTAGTGTTGCTCTATCACATAAAATCTCCCGAAATATATTAAAAAAAGCTAACTTGGCTCAACCTGTAAAAGTTTGAGCTTTTAAAATGCTTTGCTTTAGCAAAGCATTGTACATGTTATGGAAAACAGAATCCTGGAACTCACGGAGACATCGATTGTTGGTGAAAAACTCAGCGAATTTATCACAGTCTGGCTTGCTGTTCCCGCTGCTGCTGCAGTCGCACCACGGTGACAGGCTAATGCCAGAAGACCGCACATAATTGGGAGTCATCACTGTACCTGCAGCATAAAGCAGAATAGGACCCCTGTTAGTCATTGCTACTTCGGTTGAAACCATTTAATAGGGCACTTGTGGCTTAACAGGAACTTTTTTGGCCTTTTATGCGAAATTAAAACGTTCAGGTCAGCCAGTGAGAGTGGGCTTACTCTGTGTTATAAGGAGCTTTTACTCCATTTACAACATCCAGGGAAATTGCAGTGAGTGATAAAATGATAAAATTCCTTAGTAAGCTGTAATATTAGGTAAAGACTAATTGTCTGTATTTTTGAAGGAAGTTTGAGACCGAGTAGGTTCGATTTCTGCAATTACAAGCAGATTCTGTGGTGTAGCGTCAGGAACCTGTCGGGTGGGAGCATTAGAGGGAATAAACTGCGTGAAGCATGATATCTGTGGTGTAGATTGAAATTTCTGCCTGTTGAGACTGCAATTGGCCTCCGTTGCACTGTGTTCAAATCTCATTTCAAAAACTCTGTGGGACGTCATTTTCCTTTCTGCGTAATGAAACCCCCTGATGAAAGGAAGACTGGAACAAGATCTGTTACTGCACAATGAGCTGCAGTGAAATGTTCGCACTGCAGCGTTGCTGTAATATAAGGTGTTTGCCAGCCAAGCTGATCAGCTAGTTTAACCTTTGCTCTGCAGAATACACACAGGCTAAATTGCTTGGCTTTTCAATGAGCACCTGTAAATGATCTGTTAAGTGTATGTAGTCTGAATATGATTGTGTAGAAGAATGCATCAACTATGCAAGAAAGTTGTTGAAAAAACAATTAAGGATTTTTAGTTAGCATCATAATGTGGTTGTTAAGAATACTCTCAATCTTTTTAGTGACTTATTAGCCAAGAAAGTATAAAAACTAACTTTGCTCACTCCGTTATTTTGGCACTCTGGTCAAGATGTGAAAAGTAGGGTCCTTACTCTTCAAAATGAGTAAAAACAGAGAACATGGCAAGATGACATATGTGTTAATTTACAAATGGTTAAAATAGCTATTAACCTAAGTAAGAAACAAGTTTAAAACAAGTAAAGTTGTAACACACAAGGTTGGGTGAGGACCCGAGTATAAAGTTTCATGTCCACTGAGAAAAATAGTTAAAGAAGATAAACAAATCTCAAAGGGGCACTAATGGGGTCAGTATGTCTCCATAACAGCAATCTGGATACATTTACATGCCAGTTAGAAGACAACTTTTCATCCCTACCATCACTGACGTAAACATGTGGAGTCGGACAAACGACTGGCACTTTAGCTGGAAATTGTGTGTTTTAGTCAGGTGAGACTAAAATTGATCAAAGGACAAATGTGTGTAAAACCACTCTGATCCCATTCTAAAGTTTGATAGAGAATCTGAGAAACTTCTAAAAATGCACAGGAGATTGAACCAAATACCACATTTTAATGAAAATCCCCTCTCTGTATGCTTCAACATTATGAGTAAGATGTTCATATAAGTATTAACAGGACTGTGAATAATTGCGTTGTAGAGTTAAACCAGAAGTTTACATACACTGAATAGACACTTTCACCTTTTTTCTCACCATCTAAAGGTAAAACAGACCAAACTTCTTTTGTTCTAGGTCAGTTAGAATAACCAAAATGATTTCTATTTGCAAAATGCCTCGATACTGAGGGAAAGAACATGTCAGAGATTCATTTAACGTCTTCAAACATTGGAGGAAAGTCCAGATGATGATGTATTGGGTTTGGAAACTTCTGATAGGTTAACTGAGACATTTGAGGTAATTGGAGGTTAACCTGTGGATGTATTTTAAGGCTACACCTGGAACACAGTGATTTCTTGTTTGATGATGACAGAGTATTTTTGTACATAGCATTTTATTCCACACTGAAACATTGTACAAAAATATATATTAAGATTTTTCTAAAATGCTTAATGTGAGGTTACATGAGGTTTTTTCCACATTTTTAACAGGTGTGGCAATAATTGAGAGCATAGTTCAGTAAGATCACGGATCCTTGATGAAAAATATGTCCAATTCATCTATGGACTACGAGGAACTTACCAATAAGACCTGAATAGGAGAGCAGGCAGTTGGCGTAGTTCTCTAGAAGACAGCCAGATATGGAACCAGCTTTGGGCTGACAGTTGCTGAGAAAGTCTGCCAGCCTTGATCTATCAGCAATAGAGATACATGACACATGTTGTCAATGAAAGCTTCTTAAAACAATGTCTTTTTGTGTCCTAATTCTGAAATCACTCTCAAAGAAAGATCTAGTAGAACAGCTCTTTAGAGTTCAGGGTGAATCTGTCATGAGCAGAATCAGTTTGCTCATGTTTAAACAAGATACAATGCAAAGATTGAGCGATCAATCAGATCAAGCTGGACATAACTTCATTAAGTGTTTGTGTCTACAGAACTGGACAAGCTTTCACTGAACATTTTTTCCTGCACAGTGAAGCTGAAAATTATTCATGCCCCTCAGTGGGGAAATTCACAACGTATCAAGAGCAAAGTGACGGCTAAGTAGGAGACACCAACATACGCATAACCCTAACAATAAAAAAAAGTGTAATGAAGATGAAAAATTATTCAGTTTTGCAATAAGTAGAAAAATGTGTTCTAAATAATGCAAATAAAGTCAACTTTTCTTACGATGTTTGAACTTTGCTTCTATATTAGTGCAATTTTCATATGCCTGGCAGATTTAGTCTTAATCTTTCAATTTTACCATCATGTTTTATTTTTCTTACTGGAACTAATCATTTTGAAGGGGTTCATCCCAAGTTCTGACTTGAATCTGATGGAGGGAGCAAACAGAAAGCCTAAAAGTGCCAGGAGAATGAACAATTTTGTGCTTAGCTATATATGGTTGAGATGATACACTCAGTTTGACCTCCGTGTGTAAAAAATAAAATATTTGTGCTGAAAACTCTCTTTAAGGTTGAAGGTTGGGATACTTCATGCGGAAGATTTAAGATGACACTGAGAGAAAGAGCAGGGGATGATGCTGAAAAGAAACAAACTGGTTTGCTTTAGTACTTCAGTGATATATTTACTACATCCTGTTGCAGACTTCTGAGTAGCAAAGCAGGAAATCTTGTATTTGCCAATATAAGGGGATGTCGACAATTACAAGTGTATATTTACATTCACTACCCACTTTATTAGCTAAACTTGTTCAGCCAGATGGCAGCAAATCAAAGCATTTAGACATCTACAGGGACGTAATGAAGACAACTTGCACAAATTCAAACCAAGCTTCAGATGGTGAAAAAGTTAAGTGACTTTGAATGCGACGGGGTTATTGGTGCTATGTGTGCTGGTCTGCCCACAAATACAGATTGCAAAAAAACCTGGCTCAGTTTAAACTAATGGCGACAAACAATTTGTCCCCCTTTAGTAAGAGTTGAGCATAATTTAGAAGCCACGGCCCGCCTAAATCATGTCCATCACTTTATGATCTCAGTTTAAACATCTTCTCCATGTTTTCTCTTCTACACTAAGAACCTCCAACTGGTTTCTTGAACAGAACAATGAGTTCAATGGCCTCCACAGTGACCATATCTCATTCCAACAGAGCACCATTGAACTGTGGTGGAACAGGAGATTCACATTGTGTATGTGCAGCTGACAAATCTGCAGCAACTTCTGGCAAATACTTAAATTTATGCCATGGAGAATTAAGGCAGTGTTGAAGGCAAAAGGAAATCCAACCCAGAACCAGCAAGGTGCAGAAGAGGATTCAATTAGCATTTAACCGTTAAAGATTCCTGTTTTACCTGCAGATGTAGTTAGTCTTGCATGTGTTTTGCAGAGAAAGACAGTTGGGCTTGTCTTTGTCCTCGTAGGAGCAAATCGGTACGATGGTTTGTCTTCTGCGTTCTGCACAAGCCATCTGATCTCCCGCTGGACAGGAGCAAAACAGCATCCCATAGCTGTGCTTAGGTGGAACCTTGATTTTGGAACAAACAGAACATGAAACAGCGGTTTTTAGTAATGTACTGCGGCATACAGAGCTGCAACATTTTCCCAGCTGAGACATTTAAAGACACTGTGTTGAAAGTGAAATCCCATTTAGAATTGTGGTAGAAGTTTTTGATCATTTTGAGAAATGTTAGGCTGACCGTCAGACATCAGAATGGAAGACAGTAAAAGCTCTTAAACCTGGCATGCTTAATTACCTTGTCAAAGAACTGTCGTAGAGCCTTGTGGCACTTGCGCTTGTTGCAGACCTCAGAAGTAGACACCCTGCTAGTGCAGGGGTTGATATAAGCAGAGCGGTATTTCTTACAGGTGTCGTTCAGGTTACAGGCTTTGGCAGCACTCAGACAGTTGTTCTCCTTTGTGGATGCAGGCTCAGCTGGGACAGAAAAAATAAGGAATATTTTGAACAGAAGAGTCTAGGCTTTCTTGAAGAATACTATAACTGAGTAGTGCATAATTTTGAAGTGAAAGGAAAATGATAGACTACACAGTGGTACAGTTACAAGTAGTGTTTCCTTGCAGCAAGAAGGTCCTGTGTTTGCATCCACATAACTAGTCCTTCAATTCTAATCACAGGTTTACATAATTCATCAGGAGAATGGATGTTACGTAAATTTTAGCCTTATTGTTACTTTTCAGGTTGGAATGACAACAACTTTTGCTGCTAATTTCAACAAGTTTCTAAAACAACAACTTCTTTCTTTTTTGGCCCTCGTTTGGTTTTTGAATCTATTGCGCAAAATTTTTATTGTGTGGATGTTGACATTCAGACGAAAGAAAAATGTTTCGTTTAAGAACAGAAACACAGAACCAATGGTAAAGGTGGTGACAAGATCAAGGTGGATGGATGGAATAATGAAGTAGGAGGACTATTTCTGTTTTACTTCAACTCACAGCTGAATGGCTGAAATCTAAATGTTCCAACAGGACAATGATTGCAAACACAACAAAATTACGTTTGGAATGTAAAACATCAGGCTTCCATTAAGCTTCTGGGGCCTCATGCATAAAGCGTGCGTGTGCAAAAAAAATGTGCGGCGCCATATTTTACGCACAAGTCGGCATATAAAAATTAACTTTGCATCAAAGTTTGTGTAAATATACGCACTTCTTCGCTGGCGTGAAAATGTGCGGCAGCCACGTAAACCTTTTATGCGGACAATATCAAACTACAAAACGTCACAACTCACCTAAATACTCTGAAATCTGGTGTTATTTAGACCAAGAAGCGTCAAACCCGATGTTTTTCCTGATTTTAATATTTTATTGTTTAAACGTAAACGATGAAACTGAACCGCATTCATCCTCAGACGATAAGCTAACACGCGCACAAAATAAAGAAAATAAAAGTATGTGAAAACCTCGCTCGAATGTAAATAGTACTCTATTTTTTAAATTTAGATTTTTTTTCTTTAAAATGTATTTTTATTTTTGTGAGGTGAAATTATGTGTCCTCAAAGCACCTTTTAAATAAAAATATCTAATTGTTATTATTATAAATACTTAAACTGCTTCGAACAAGGACGTTGTGATGGTTATTGCTTCACGTGGTAGCAGACTTCCGGGTATTTATAAAGGAAAGGTGCGCGGCCACATGCGTGCGCATGGCTTCATGCATCCGATTTTTTTTTTGTGCACTGCACTTTTCTAAATTTTACCATACGCCAAAAAACTGCGCACTCTTTTATGCATGAGGCCCCTGGTCTTTATAGTGGTACTTAAGCCTTGAAAGTTAGTGCTAAGAATATCCACAAACACAACTTCAAAATAAGCCATTTAAGCATTTTTATGGTGTAATTTTGTTCTTATCCATTTACATATTACAAACTCATATGGAAATAAGCTCACTCAAATCTGCTTCCACTTTGGTATGCCTTTACTTTCATCTCATAAAAAGAGCATTGTGTGGTCAACATAATGCCTCTCACTTCCTATTATTTCTCATTTATTGCAGTTAAAACCCTTTCTGCTCCACTGACTCCTGCACAGTAGAACAAACTCTATCCTCGGCCTCGACATGGAAGAATGAGCTCTGTAATTTTGCTTTTTGAGGTGGAATTGAAGCGCACTGAACTCTTCAATGCACCACAGAATGAGATATGATTAAATCTGAATACATTCTTGAACCTTGGGGTTAATCGTATATTACAGAATCCATTACTTATATATGACGAGTTCTCAGAGATCTGGGCTGTGATCCTGGAGTTCTTGTTTGTGTCTCTCAGGGTAAAGGTGTGACAGCTTTGCTCCTATTAAGGTGACCCCGAGGCAAAATGCACACTGCTGTTGAATTAAAGACACATTTTTTTAAAAAGGTATTATGAAAAGACATTTGTCTGTACATGTATAGAAACTACTAACAGAGAGAGGAGAGCGAAATCAGGAGATGTAGGGAACAGTAAGGGTTTGTATGGAGGCGAAACATTTTCATTTGGGGTATTTTTGCATTTAAAAAGGTCATCTTAATGTCATGAAGTGCCTTGCATAAGATTTCATGCTTTTTGAACTTTTCCACATTTTTCATCCATTCATGGAGAAAAAATATTCAGTGTTCAGTCATTCAGCTTTGCTTTGATCTGGCCGGATGTTCAGAGTTTTGTCCTGGATGTTTTCCTCTGGTATTGCTTCGTTTTGTGCCCCATCCATCTTCTTATTAACTCTAAACAGTTTCTTTCCTTGTTGAAGAAATTCATCTGCAGAGCATGATACTGCCACGGTGATAGTTCATCCAGGTGATAGTGAGTAAAGATTTCCACTATATAAATAGTAGGCCCCCTGTTAGAGACCACAGCTGCCTTTAAATGGCTAAAATCCACAAACACTTAAGATGCTCTCTAAAAATGGTTATAACTACGTATTTTAATAGTTCAAACACCAAAATTTACCTCAATATGCATTAATACACACAGTGTAAACTGTCTTAGCACTAATATACAAACTAACATCCACAGCTTTGCATATCTTTGCTTTTGGGGGTACAGCCAATCAGCACCAAGGGAAAAATTAATGGCGCTCCAGGATTGGCTGTTGCAAGCACCAGCTAATACAATGACATTCTAGGATTTTCATCTTGCCAAGCCGAATTTTCTGTTGAATATCAGACAAACTACTAAAAAATCCTCAAATAAGAGGATTTTCTGCAATAAACATGGAATGAAGTTGTCAATACTAAACTTTGAATAGGCAGAAATCAACTTTAGTGTTTAACACTAAAAGCAAAAAGAGCTCTATTTTAATTACATCTGACCAGAGCAGCTCTGACTTTAATTAGTTCACTTCTGAAGAAATCGAACTAGACAAACATTAGAGTTATACAAGTAAAGAGCACTGAAAAAACAAATGCACACCACAGTTATTTGTAAAAAATAATTTATATGTGGTTGTAATGTCACAAAATATGAAGAGAAATGAAAATAAAAGGTGAATACTTCTGAGGTGCTTTACTTGCTCACTGTTTTCTGACTGTATTTCAACTTTAGTTTTATAAAAAGGCTGTTTTAAAGTTGTTTGTTGTTCTGATTTGAATGGATAGCTGTGCACAAGAGTCTGACTTATCAGAAAGTATTTAATAAAGTCATGTAGCTTATTAGAGTCTTAATATTTGTGAAATCCCAGAGTTTCAACCATATATAACGAATGAGAAGCCACTTGTGAGTGCCTCTGTAGAACGTTATGATGATAGATGCAAAAAAAAAGAAATCTGGCAATGAAAAACAAATCTATGCCACTCTTCTTAGGTTGCTGCCCTTGAGCAAGGCCACCACAGCAGACATAACAGGAATCTGACCCTATAGGCAACTCTCAATAGGCTGATACAAGAGATCTTTCCAATGATGTCAGTCAGGCAGGGTTGAATATGGTTCCAAAATGTTGTTAATTACGGTGTCCTGGTGCGGGAATTAATTTCAGTAATGCACCGAGGGCAACATGTGAAATTATAGTTATCCAAACTACAGTTTTTAAAAATGCTTTCTAACAAAGTGAGAAGTTGGAGCTGGCATTTGTCTTTTACAGTGGGGGACATAATTATTTCATCCTCCTGCTGAGTGTTCTCACTTATAACAAAATGAACAGTTTCTAATTTAGATGGTAGCTTCATTTTAATATGGAGGAAGTGACTAAAAAAACCCATTAAATAGAAGTTTAAATCAATTTTACAACACAGATTACACACCCCTGACTTAATGCAATATTTTATAGAGCATACCTGCCTACAGGATTCATTTCTTCCAATCCAGCCTGTCCAGCAACAAGATCAGAGTGCTGTCAGAAGATGCTATAGACCAAATAATAAATCTGTTAAACCTGGACCATCAGTTAGTGAGAAGAAGAAAACTGTCAGTGATGTGAAAATTGTCTGGAGCTCCATGGAAGATTGTGAGGATGAGAAAGTCGAGGGATTGGCCAACCTAAGACAAACCTAAGGAGATTACTGATAATCTGAAGGTAGCAGAGACCTCGTTCACCAAGAACACCGTTGTTGTTGTTGCACTGTGATGTGATTTCCTGAAATCTTGAAGCCTCCTGATGTTGAAGACACAAGTACAGACAGTGAAAGTTTGGCAGTGAAGCTCTAAACAAGTCAAAGAAAGCTTTAGAGAAAGTGCTGTGAACTCTTTGGAATCACCTCAACCATGTTTAGAGGAAGAGAAATGGTGAGTGTGACCCAAGAATAACATTCCCACAGAGAAGCACGGAGGTGGGAGCATTATGCTTTGCAGCTGTGCTTATTCTATTAGTCGATGAAAGCCATACACCGACTAATGTATTTTCATAAAAACCGTCTTCCTTTAGCTAGAAGACAAATAATGTGTTGTAGATGGGTCCACTAGCATGACAGTGACTCAAGATATCCCACTATGGTCAGAAAGAAGTAGCTAAAGAAGATACACATTTAGTTTTTAGTCTCCAGATCTCAGTTATGTTTGTGAAAGAAGCTGAGCCTTTAAGTTGCCAGATTACAGGAGAATTCAAAGGTTTTCTGTAAAACTGCTTATCAACAAAGGAACAAAAGTTATTCCACTGAATAATTTGTCTTGCTTTGGTGTGTTTACTTTTCACTATAACAATAGTCTTTATGTGAGTTACATCAATATTTTTTCAAACTAAGTTGAACACTTAGTAATATAGAAATCAGTCTGGTTCTATGTTAATGTCTTTTAAAACATCAACTGAAAAAAATCCTGAAAAACAAAGACCACTTTAAAAAGAACAACTACAGGATGCTACCAGTGTGGACACAATGAAGATATTCCCTCTCTGAGGGTTTAGTTTCAAAGTGACAACTGTGGATAGTCTGACAAGAACATTCTCAAGCTCTTCCTTATCTTTCACTGTGTAATAAGAGCATTAGGAAAATGCAGCTATGGACTTACCCTCTTGTCTTTTTATAAGATTTAGGCCTGACATTGTCCAAGAAGCTCAAGAGTGTGAGTGACCCACAAGATAATCCCTAAAGCTCTTTCTATGACTAATAATCCCAGAGTAACAAGAACCATAAAAGCTTATAGGATTGGATTAAAGGATACTATGATTTCAAGCTAATGTCCAGCTCCCTACCAACATGTCTCTATAATGATTATTTGAAGTAATCATGTCTGCATGTAGCAAAGTTTAGCAAATCATGCATTACAGGTATTATAATAAATGAAAGAGAACTACATTTTTTGTATCATTATGTTATTATGTTACTTTCTAAAAGAAAAAAATATATATCTTTGATAATGTAATTGAATAAAAAGCATTTCCTCTTGTGAATTAATTTATGATCAAATTTTTAAATGCTGCATGTTCAATGCAACTTTCCCTGTGATAGACTGGCGGCCTGTTCAGCTACTACACTCACAACATTCACAAGAACCGGTCATGAAAAAATTAAGATACCTCATTAAAATAGTCAATCCTTTCAAATCAGACCATATCATTATCCAATATGTTACTCTGTGAATGAGGAGTGAAGTTAATCTTTTAAACCTTTGCATCCATAAACCTCTGTTGTTCCTTCACAATTCAGGAAAAACAGACCCAGCACTCAGAGCCTTTCCCTCATGCTGCCCTCCTTTCTGTCAAATCTCCGTCTAGCAGGTATAAATCCCCACCAGAGTCTTAATATTTATGATCAGTCTCAAGACCCATTTATTACACACACCCATGAAATTAGTGAAATCCCTCTTAGCTCCTGCTGCAACCGCTGCTCCTTAATCTTTGTGTCAGTCATTTATTCTGGAATGATATAGTATTTTTGCAGAAATTACTTGCTAGGATGAAGCACCCAACAGACGCAGCAATATTGTCAGCAATAGTGGAAGTCTGCGAAAGTTTCCCAAATGTTCCCCTTTTGTAGAACATTTAATCACCTATAGAGAATAAATCACTTGCTTTTAAAGGCAAGCAGATATTTTGTTACCTTGGTGGAACTCCACATTGTGGGATAACAGCTTCTGCTTCAGGTTTAGCTCACTAATCATGATGATGTGGTGTACTGTAAGCTTGAATGATCATATAGCGCATCATCACTGCAGCATATGGGTGAGCAAGCCAAACTTTTTCACTGATATGCAACTTTCTGACACTTATAAGATATGTCATTTAGGAATTCAGATGTTCACTTGTTTTCTGACTATCACAATACACTACTGTAATACACTGTAGATCCATTTCTTTTTTCCCTCCTAGTTATAATTTAGGTTTTGTATCCTCAAATTGTGTAATTATTTTTGAAAAAAGAAGAAAAAAACAACACATTTTTGTATTTGTGAGTTCACATTTTCCCTAAAGATAACACAATTGTCATTTTTCAAAAGGGTTGGGGTTACTTTTCACAGAAACATATTAATGCAGATGCTTTTAAATGTAACACCTAGAAGTTTGGATTTCTCAAATTCAACATTTGTTTCCAATATGATTAAAAAATATGGCTGTTAAAATGCAAGAATGGTACTTAGTTGACAGGTTCTGTATATTGCAACTATTAGTTTGTATGCACTGTATAAAGAGACACAGGACTTTTTAAAATTTTTGGTTTGAATTTTTCCCATTTGTTTGGCTCATATCTAATCAGAATAAATCATTTTTCTTTAGGCCACTTGGGGATATTGGAAAACGTTCTGTTTACTTGACACTAAGATAACTATAATTTTAGACCCAGATGATGATGCTATGGCTTTGTGCTAATAGCTTATATCACAACATTTGAATTAAAGGGAGGCATTCACCAGCAAACAAAAAAAACCCAAAAAAAACAAAAGACCTTGTGAAGATGCGATTGGAAGCCGATAAGAGAGTCATAAAGTACAGACTCTCTTTCTATTTCAGTACAAACTGAAATAAGACCTGCACCATGACATCGAAGAAGCCATGTCTCCAAAAGTAAGTAAGAAAAAGCCAGATTACAATTTACAAATGCAATCAGGAAGAAAGATCTTCACTTTTGAAGACGTCCTGTGGTCTGATGAAGCTACAATTCCAGTATTCAGCCATAATGACCAGCATTACATCTGGAGAAAAAATGGGAAAGCTGCAAGCCTGAGAACGCCATGCCAACCATGAAATACAGAAGTGGCAACATCTTATTTTTCTCTTTGAGAAAGTGGTGCTCTTCTCAAAATAGATGACATCATGAGAAAAGAACACTACACGCAAATATTGAAGTAACATCTCAAGACATTTAGCTGTGGATAAGCAGAACACCAAGTCTTAAAGTCTTTGTCTAATAGGAACATGGGGGGCAGGGCTAAACATGAGGCTACAAGTCTGACTCAGTTCCACCGGTTCTGTCTGGCGAAATGGGCGGAAATCTCAACAAACTATTGTGCGAAACTTGTGGAAGGATATCCAAAACCACAAGATATCTTGTTTACATTTGGCCACAAGCCATGTAAGGGACATGGCTAACATGCAGCTCAGTGGGAAGAGCAGTTGTCAGACAAACAGAAGGTTGTAAATTTGATTCCACCCCCACCCTTCCTTTGAAGTGTCCTTGAGCAGGAAACATGACTCTAATCCATACATTTGTAAATGAGTTATTCTGTAAAATTGTGTTGTGTGATATGGCTAGAAAATACTAAATATATGTTTTTTAATATTTTTCATTATTATTATTAAATTATTATTATTATTCCATTATTTCAAGAAAGTGATCTGGTCAGTTAAAATCAAAGTGTAACATTTTTGGATACATGTAAACCGCTTTGTGAACAGCTTTGGGGACGCTTTTCGTCAGCAGCACCAGTAAAGCTGGTCAGATTTGTTGGGAAAATGAATGGAGTTAAACACAGGGAAGTTCTGAAAGAAAAACTGTTGGATGCTGCAAACGACTTGACACTTGGGTAGGGATTTACTTTCCCTAGGGACAGGAGCCCTAAACATAAAGCTACACCTACAATGGAGTGGCTTAGATCAAATCTTACTTGTGTGTTATAACGGTCCAGTGTCCATTTGTGGCAAGACTTCAATCTGATTGGGCAATTTGGCAAAGAAGATGGAACAAATATGAGGAACTGATTAAGAGTTTTCCCACGTAAATATGTTTATGGTTGCCAAAAATATTATTGCGCATTTCTTACAGCGAACAGTACTTTGGTTTTGTATTTCTAAGCCATGGTTAGCCAATGACTGCATTTCCAATGAGTGCATACCCACTTGGCTTTCTGTACTCAGCCTGTCATGGCTCAGCCATCAGGTACATTCATCTTGGTGAGGAATTTCTGTTTTTCAAGCCATTTAACCAAGCCTTCTTCTTCCAGCACCATTTATTTATGTCAGAGTGAAAGTTAGTGAGCCAGTATGCAGGCGTGCACGTGCGAGTGTGTGTGCAAGCTGAAGTTAATGTTAAAAATTGTATTTGCTAAATAATGTTCTTGGCGTGACTTATTTTAAGTAGTCAGTTTTGCTTAAATTAACTCAATTTTGTGTGTTAGCTCATGGTGAGCTCTTGGAAAAGCAAATTCTGCATTCTAATATGCTTTTGGATTACAAAACACAATTTGAGCTCAATCCTCTGGAGTATTTGGCAGATAAAAACATTGGCTTCACACAAGCAGCACGATGTACTGCAATGTTTGATATTTCAGCTCTAGTGTTAAAACATCAGAGCATGCGCACCAGTTGTTTTCTACCTCTGAGGCTCATTTAACTTTTTCTAATATTGAAGTGAGAAAAGGGGTACGAATCAGGAAAATTATCCGTAAAATACTAAACTAATGATCTACTTATGTTCACATGCACACTGGCCAGTATAAAAAATCTCATGCTTTGGAAGATAAATCTGTTTCCTCTGAGAGCTAGAAAATCCAGATTATTTTAGAGATGCTTGCTGGAAAGATAATCAAGCCGAGCTTCTTTTATTGTTCAATAACTCAGACTACTGATGAAATATGAAGTAAGCACCGTAGTTCATGATTGGGTCAACCTCTGTGATTTTCTCAAGGAGAAAACTGCATTTTTCTCTCTATTGAAATTGAATTAAAAAAAGTAAACTATCTAAAACGTAACGGTATCAAATGAGTGAAATACATAATTTACTCTTATGTCTATGAAAAATGTAATATAACAAGTTTAGATCCACTTAAGTAAACAAATTTTAGTGTCAGGTAACCAGTGTGAAAATCAAAACCCTGTTTCCCAATTATGATTTTATTTATTAAGGGGAAAAACAACATGTTAAAAATATGTTAAAAAATACCTTTATAAGATTATTTGTATCCATTCACACTGGAGGGCTTTTGAGAAAGATTATTATCTTGGGAGTCCTGCCACAGCATCTGAGTTGGATTTAAACCCGGTTTTTGACTAGGCCATTCCAAAACTTTCATTTAGGGTTTTTGTATCATTCAACGGCAAAGCAGCCGGTCTGCTTCAGATCAAGTGAGGCTGAGCGAAAAACAAAGCAGACCGAGACCTCCACACTTCCACAGCCATGTTGGACTGCAGGTGATGTTGGTTTCCAAGAATGTTGTGCACCATTTTTCTTTTAGAGTTGAATCAAGAACACTGAGCTTCACTGAGGTTAGAAGTGTGTTTTTAATTGCTTCTTTTGTAACTTCCTGGATAAGTTAGGGAAAAGTTTTAGTGTATAAGAAGGTTTACTACTTCTATGCTCCATGTTTCTTTCTTTAATGGATCTCATTGTTCACTGGGGTCCAACCCTGCTTTTTAAATTCTTTCCTGTATGATCTCTCAACCATTCTTGATTTTCTTTAGATTGGGGTATGATGAATTGCTTTTTAAAATAGGTTTTTTTGACCTACTTCATGTTGTCAAACAGGTTCTGTTTAGGTAATTTCATGATCTGTCTGGCAGTAAACAGGTTTGGATCTTTACAATGATGATAAACAACGAAATGTGGTCAATCACAGTTGTCTGATATTTTAAAGAGCCTGATTTTAAATTTAGTTTGACGATCTGAAACACTTAACAGTGACAGTAAACAGACGTGAATTCCCCACCAAGGCGAGTTTCAGTTATGCACATGTCACATCTTTTTGTAGACCTTCAACCACAACTGTCTGTCAGTTTACTGAAATGCGTAATACTGAAAGCTGTACGTGACTGAAAGGCAGCTTTACAGATTGATTGTGTTTATTGATTTTTAAAAGATACAGCATTTAATTTCATCTGTTCCTGGAAACCATGCTTGTAGTTAGTGGTTTGGATTTCAAGCCTGCTGGTCTGAATTATTAATGTGATGATTACAGGACACCCAAAGTCAAAAAAAACCCCACAAATTCATTTTACACTTCTAGAAGATTGCTTTTATTTTTAATATATTTTATGTATAACTACAGTAATACTTTTATGTAGTCGTAAGTTAATATTACAATTGAAATATGTTGAATTGGTCACTTTCTGGTATCTTGGCTTACCAATGTTTTATACCGTGTTTCCCCGATAGTAAGACACCCCCGATAGTAAGACGTAGTGGGGGTTTTAGGGGGATCGGCTAATGTAAGACGTACCCCGAAAGTAAGACATACCGGTAGAAAACTGTACGTTGGAAAAATAGCTATATACCGGTACCTTTTGCATTAACTGCGGGATGCGGACGGTTAGAGCGGGATGAG